>JAQIVZ010000409.1:0-70724 GCA_034700945.1 Arrhopalites spinosus
ATGAATTTTCCTTGATTGTTAGATAATTCAAATTCTCCTGGTTCTGAGCTTGTTTGAAATGAGTTAAAAGTCGTGGAAGATGAACAATGAGCTTTAGGAGACGTTGGTGATGAATACAGACTCTGGGATTCTTTTGGTGAATTTCAGGGTTGAGAGTAGGGAGATTGAGAATATTCTTGCGAATTCATCTCGGCAAAAAAACTACTTGACTATTCAAGGGCTCAGTGACAAAAATGAAGAATGAAAAACGAAGGATGAGAAAGGCATTCATATGATATGATATTGTTGGTCACATGACATTTTTGACCGATTTTTTCCAAGTACAAGGGTTCTTTATAGCCGCAAGGAATGAACGTCGTGGAAATGTTGGACAAAGTTTGTCCAGCTTCAACTCGACTAGAAACATTTTTTAGCCCAATAAAAGGATTAAAATATGTTTTCTCAAAAAGTGATGGGAGTGATCGGCATAATTTTTTCAAATAAGGGACAAAAACATGTTCGCCAGAAATTTTGGGTTGATGGGAGTCCCCTTTTAGAAACTTAACCACTCAAATCAAAGTCAAAAAAGGAGAAAGTTGTTTCTCTTGCTCATTGCTCCAGTCAATAAAAATAAATTAATTAAGAAGAGAAAAAGTTGTGTTTGACTTTGGTAACCCTTTTTTCCCTTACCGGACACATAAATTAAGAAAAAGATGGGTCAATATAATTATAATATCTTATTTGTTCCTTCCTCTTTCCATTATAAAGAACTTTGTGCAATTTCTAATTTTTTCTCCTCTCTCTCTCTTCATTGTGCCAAGTCCATTGAGTCCATTCCAATGCTTTATATTGCCCACAATAAAAACGTGCCGTCTTTATTTTATGTACTGTATTTGAATTGACCACAATGTGAATAAAAGTCCGTTCGTCTGATTGACTGTCTTATAATAATCGTGTGAATTTTCTTTAACTTTTGTGTACATATCAAAAATGTTTCTTTTTATTTTTCTATTATGAAGCATTTTATCTAAATGTCATACACACACACATCAAACCATGTAACAATCTTGTCAGAGAGTCCATCACAAAAAAAAGCATCAACAGATATTTGTATTTATTTTAATTTTCATGTTTGTCGGCTGTCATTCTGAGGTCTTTGACATTGTCCTCTCGTGACCATGTAAACTATACACAAACAGTTATACATGTCTTATAAAAATAATACGTAAAATTTCTACTTTTTTTTACAACACTCCTCCTCCCCATATTATATTATCTAAAGATTATTCCATTTTCATTCAAGAAAAAAAAAATAATGGTCGTCATTCTCACGTTTGAATGCATGTAATATTTTCTTTCTAATTTGTAGTTTTTTAATTTTCTATTATTTTTGCATGTTTTCACTCAACACAAAAAAAAGTGTCATGATTCGTCACGTTATCAAACACTTTTTAATGTCCTCCTCCTCTTTCCTTATCAATTAGAATGAAAGTAAAAGCAGGTTTTTCTAAGCTCTGGTTCTTATCACTTGTCTCTTTTTTGTCTCTGATAGTTCAAAAGTGCATCTCTACCACCATTCGGGTTAATCCTAGTCCAAGTAGGAAAAAAAGTGTAGTTTTATGCAATTTTTTTTATTATACATACATTGTAAGTAATTTTGCAACAGGTTTATTTATTTTACACCTTATCTTTTAATAATAGTCAATTTTCTAAAAAAAGAGGATCGTGTTGGCTGAGTTTTGAGTGAGGTGACAAGTTGAGATAATAAATGAGTATGTACATTACTTAATTACAATATATACAAAGTTGCACCTTTAACTCGGATGATGATGACGAGAAGGAATGGATGAAAACTTTAACCTTTTTAGAGATTAGAGATGACTCGTATTTTTTTCTCTGTGGAGAGAGAATAGGAACTTTAATTATCTACGTTCGTGCTTTTTGGCTTTGCTTCCTATTATTAATTACAAGTTAACTAATACTGGCCCAAATAAGGGTTGGAGCTCCCAGTCAAGAGAAGCCAAGAGCCCCTCAACTAATTAAATGACTTTCTAATTCACAGCTCATAATTAATTGTTATACGGTAGAAATACTTAGTATCTTTGTCTTTAGTTAATACCTTTTGTAAGGGTTGGGTCTTCTCTCTGGTTAATTATGAAAGGTTAAACTTTGTGGTTTGTAAGGAAAAATATTAAATGATAAATAATAGATAATTTTTACATCTAATTAACAATGTTAATTTTTTTCATGTTAAAAAAACCTTTCATTACATTTTTCATACCTTCACACTTTTGATTCCGTTAAAATCAATCGTACGTGTAATTTATTCATATTGTGGGTTACTCGAATCAGTCTTTATTTTTTAAATCACAAACTACTATTCAGTGAAATTTCACATTTTTCTTGCATATTACGAGTACAATTAAACTTGACTATTCTTTATCAAAAATTTATTTTCTCTTTTCCAGTGTTCCCCAACTACAAGTAGGCATTCAATTTGGAGGGGATAAAATGACACGAGACAATTTTTTGTATTGACAATTTTTTTGTAACAATATTCAATTTTATAATAAAATTCCTCTATTTGTACAAATAGACTTTAAAAATTTAAAAGTGAAGTGTGCATGCAAGCTCAAGAAAAAAATAAGAAGCACACACACAAAAGGAAAACTTTCAATTAATCCTCTTCTCGACACTATCTTGCTGTGTAAATATAATAATAATAATAAATAATCCTCCTTCTACCTTCTTAAGTGTTTCTAGAATGAAAAATTGTATGGAAAAAAACTTTTTTTGTAGGTATATAAGCTACAGTTAGAAAATATGAAGAGCCGCAAGGGACAAGTATAATTTATTTTCATTTATCCATATTAAAAGAGAGAGAGAGACAGCAAAAAAATGATTTTGTTGGCTTTGACTTTGAATAAATATAATAATTTTCCTTTTCTTTTATGTACAATAGTAAAGCCACTACAGTAGTCTCTCTCTCTCCATTGTTGATTGTTGTCATTACTCAGGAGGAGCACAAGTGAGTTAAAGAAGCTTTGCGAGTATAATTGACTTTGTGTCATCATTCCTCGCCACTCTTACATTAAATTGTACTCTATACGTATACCTGTATACATAGTTTTATTAAGTATGTTAAAAAAAGAACTTGTAACTTTTATTTTTGTCTGACTTTGTCGTCTTGTCTTCTTGATTCTATTATGGGTGGGGGTAGAGTAGAAAAAAAAGAAATGGAAGACGATTTCATTTTCTATTTATCATTATTATTTCTTTTTTTTCAACATGTCCAATTGGCAGATAGACAAGCATTGCAGTAGCAATAATAAATTTAAAAGAGAAAAGTGTCTGATGGTAATGATAATATGGAAGCGAAAAAAAATTTTTTGTGATAAAATATTATTAAAGAGAGAAATATTGTGTACACAAGTTTATTATTATGCACATTTTGTATTATCTATAGATATTCTATGTTATATTTAATATGTATGGAGGATGACTGTCGTTTGAGGCAAAAAAGT
The DNA here is from genome assembly GCA_034700945.1 of Arrhopalites spinosus. Taxonomy (NCBI): domain Eukaryota; kingdom Metazoa; phylum Arthropoda; class Collembola; order Symphypleona; family Arrhopalitidae; genus Arrhopalites; species Arrhopalites spinosus. The sequence goes on from JAQIVZ010000409.1 coordinate 3,504, forward strand.
ATGAGAGCGACACTTTTTTTTCTTGTAATATATTATTATTATATTTTTTAATTTTACGACTGACGCCAACTTGTTGTATCTTCTTTATTTTCATCTTACTTTTTCATCTCTCTCTCTCTCTCTCTCTCTTGTACTTTAGCTCATTTAAGTAAAGCTTGACAAAGTTGAAAACTAAAATTGAAACGTTTATCTTTTTTACTACATACTTTTGCTTCGCTTTGCTCTGGTTCTGTTGTTCACCCCCTCCCCATCTCCTTGTGTAAGTAATATTATGTATTTTTGCAATTATTATTGCACCCATTTAATTTTCTCTGTAAATTTCCGTTGTTTTTATTATTATTTTTGCTGTTGTTTAAGAATTGCAATTTTTTTGGCAAAAACAATGAATGAAATGTAGCAAGAGAAAAAAAAAGTATTGAAAAAGAAACTTTTTCCAAAGTTCTGATTCTAGTCTTTGAGATGTAATAAATTTAAGTATTTTTCATGTTTATGATGATTTGTGTAGTAAAAAGATAAATGGAATTATATATCCCGTGGCAAAAATCAACTAGTACGGTAAAGTACAGGGGTGGAGGTGGAATAAGTTGATAATAAAGTTAAACCAAGTTGAAAATGTCTACAGGAGCTATTGTGTATTTCATCTAATGTAAGTTACTGATATTGTATCTTCTTCTTTTGTGTATATCTGTAATAAATTAATTCTCTTTAATTAAATATAGAGTTTCTAATAATTTTTTGTTGAAAATGAGTAAAACAATATTTTTCAAAAAAAGTAGAACGTACGAAAAGTATTAACTAGAAATTAAGTACTAAATGTTTTTCATGTGAACTTGTATACTTGTATCTCAACTGATCCAGTGCTTCAGGTCCAAAAAATTAAAGGAGAAATTAGTACGACCACGACCCTTTTCATTTGACTTTCACACATATAAAAATAACAACTAATTTGTAAACTCTACTCTAGTTATTGTTAAATGAACATATAATCAAAACAACTAATTTTAATGTCATCATTTTTATGGGCTAATGTCTATCATTCTCTGAAAAATACTATTGCCGTCATGGATTGTTAATGAACTTGATATGTTGTCTATGAGTCAACAGTGATTTTTTTAGCATCAATTCCACAAATAACTTTCTTTAGGAGTAACAAACGATTCATTTTATTATTATATGTGCTTAGGGTCAAAATCAAATTGCAAACAATTTTTTGCGCAAATTGTGACCACTTGAACAAGAGAGACGTTCGTACAAGTATTTTTACATGATACAAGGAGCGTCTTGAAAATTGTCTCACCTTTCACAAAGGCCCTCTTGAAGAAGAAGACTTCTTCTAATAATAACATATCAAGTTAGATTAATGAATTAAAAGCTCAAAGGATTAATTATGAAGATGTTTCATAATTAAACATTTATGATGTAGGGGGGAGGCGAGGTGTATTATTATTAATCATTGTCATATATAATATTTTTATGCGTATGTGGGTTAAGAATGAAAAGAAGGAGAGGCTCACTCACTCACACTAACACACAGTTGTTGGTCTTGTATTGTTGTAATTTATAACATAAAACTGTCATCACCATCATCGTGATGATAATCGTAGAAAAAAAAATCCGACAAGTAGAAAATATACAGATACTCAACAGTTGATTGCTACTACTTGCTACGCTGTCATCTTCTCGTTGTGTCAACTGGTGACGTTGATGGGATTTGTTAAACAATTAAGAAATTTTTTTTACAAGAAACAAGTAAAAGTTGTACACTTTACAGAGTTAAAACACGCTGCTGTGATTTTCTTGGCTTGATTCTTTTTGCTTGTTATTTTTCTCCTCTTGTTCTCATCGTGTTCACATATTACATTATATTATATATTCACTCGGCATTTCTGTAGTAATTTGCACTTGAACGAGTATCTCCTGTATAGTGGTACAATAAACTTTATGCCGGTAAAAAAAAGGAAACTCTGTTGAAAAAAGGGACTAGTACACACATCACAACATTATTTTTATATACTTATGTATTATAATATAAGAAAGTATGAAATGAAATTGAAAAAGGAAGTGAAAATGAAATTTGTTCCTCCTATTCTTCTCTCTCTCTCTCATTCTTATGGCATGAGTATCAACTTTTAGAACTCTTTGGCTCTTGTCTCTTGTTCCTTCTCTTAATAGATTATGACGATATGAGATTAAAAAGATTCCACATGAGATAATCCCACTTCCATTGCATTGTTGATTACTCGAGTCGATTGTTCATGTTTAGTAGCAAGTATCGTCAGTCGGGCTCTTCAACACTTTTTGTTTTGTTATATTTTGTTACATCCCTTATTGTCTTGTTACTCCTTTTAAACTCATCATCATCATCTTACCTTTTTAAAAAAACAGTTTCAACTTAGTTAATACTACAGTTTAACTGTGTTGCTTTAATTTTTAATTTAACCAACTTCACTTCAATTCCTTACACTCCACTCTTCAGAACAACTATCATATCCTTTAATTTTAACTTGCAATTTTTTTCAACACTTGTTTATTTACCTATTGTTGTTACAGTTGTTGACTAGTGAGCTTTCAAGTTTTTTTTATTTTTCTTTTTTTAAAAAGTCTTGTACTTGTCTCTGTCTACTGATTTTTTCCAACTTAGTTCCTACTTGAGACCCAGTTATATCAAAGATCAATTCAATTAGCCAAGAAAAAAACATTTTTTTTAACTATTGTCTTGTTTAGTTTCTTGATTCTTTTTTTTAATTGTTGTGGCCCATTCACAAGTGTGAACATTCTGACTCTTGTGTGTTGAATTTTTTGTCTTCTTTTAATTTGATTTGGATTTAACAAGACTCGCGAATCAGTATTATTTGTGTTGAATATGTCAAAATAAACTATATTTTGCATAAAGTGACCTGTGAAATTAATTAATTGAACTCGCTGGAAAACTTTTGTTTGCGTGTGATGTGATAACAAAATTAACCGTTGAACCTTTGGATCTTGAAATTCTTTCCATTGTTTACTTTGCAAACTTTATCTTATGTGTGAATAATAATTCAAAGATTGAGAAGATGGAATCCAAATTAAAGATTGAATCAAAAAAACCCCAACTTCTTTACAAATTATTTTTACGTGGTTATAAAAGTAACACGACAACAACAATCAACAATTCATCTTGCTTTGATTCCAATGCAATTTCTTGTCTTGCTTTCAATAAATTGAGTCAACGGCATCAAAATATGAATTACAAACGACTGGATAAGGAACAACAGGAACTTCGATACACTGTAAGTTTAAATTTAACTGTTAAAATTATTATGTTGCAAAATATTAATATTTTTTTAAAAAAAAATTAGAAAAGACAAAGACTTCCGGACGAGGAGGAAACTGAACTTCCCGGTCCGAAACCGCCAAATGTCGAAATCGTAGAATTGACCCAGTCACCTCATTTGACCGACCTAGGAAAAGTTGACGAGAATGTCAAGACGGACAATCATTTACTCAATTTAAAATGGACTTGTGAGACACTGGACAAGAGGAGAGAACAAATTACCCGGTATCTTCAAAGCCAAATTCTGAAACAAAGAAGTGAAAGTGAAGAAAAAAATCAGCCGGTCAACAATGTCAACTACTGCAACTACAACAATAATAACGATATTGACTACAATCATCAAGCCTCAGGATCAGATTCACCATCAACAGAACCAATATACGCTGAAATATGCAGTGATCATTATTGTAGTAGTATTAGCAGTTTTGATCAAGAATCCTTTGAAGACAGCGGCACCGAATTCCACGACGGTCCTCATGAAGAAGAGTTGACGAGAGAAGAAACTGATCATTTGTACGAAAATATTGATATAGTTCGACATGAACTCATCCTCCTTCAAACAAACAAATCTTACCTATATCCAATTGAACAAGATGATGAAGATGAACAAGCCATTGTTTCCTACCAAACAGGAGGAACTAATCTTGACCCAGAGGAACTGTTGACAACTTCAATGGCGGAACAGAAAAAAGGTAAATTAAAACTAACAACTCATTAAATTACAAACAAATTATTTTTCCTTCAAAAAAATGTGGGCCACACTTGTATATCCTCCTACTTAATAATAATCATACAATTCAGGAAATGTGTCTTTTTCTTCTCAACTAAACAATTAGTTGATAGGGCGCTGATGAGATTTAATTTTCAACCATATTCATTCATCATCCTTTTTCTCATCTCTTCTCTTTCACAAAAACTTTTATTTATTGCTATATGTATGTACATCATTGAGAGAGATGATGAGGCACAATGAATCTCTGAGTATCACAAAACAATGGTACACAATAACAAAATGCACCTTAGGTAGCCTATAATACTGTACAAAAAGAGTAAAGTACATTGAAAATTTTCTTTTGTCAATTTTTTGTCATATACAAATGTATTCTATACCAGTATCTATTTCTTCTCATTTTTTGTGTGTATTGTGTACAATAAACATACAGGTAGTATTGTTTCTTAATGGAATATTTTTCCTGATTCTCACGAAACAGATGTTACACCTGAGGCCTCAAGATTTTTATCAAGTGTTTTGCAGATGACAATTTACTACGACTTTTTTTATATATATTTTATATAGACATATACCTATACATTTTATTCATCAGTATTGTCATCATTTCGACATTTCGTTTGATGCCTAAATAGTTAGTAGTAAAAATCCACTATCTTCACCCTACATAATTATAATATAAATATAAATATCAGGAGAGACGTCAATGATTGTTCACGAACGGTTCTTGTCGTATTTAGATTTAGGTTTGTAGTCTATTTATATATACTGTCCATGTACTTTAGTTTAGTAGTGAGTAAAGTTTTTCGAGTTGCAATTAGCCGTGAAATTTTACCTGTTCATAAACATAATAGAGAATGCATATCGTTTTATGCATGCATGCATTGCAAATTTTACAATTGTTGTGACTCGTCTTCTTCATCTTTTTTTTGCATGAATAGTACATCTCATTTCTTTTCACTCTAGTCCATTCAACAAGTTGAGGGAGGTAGGCAGTAATCATACATATAAATTTATTTAGTACATATTACTACAGTCTTTGTACAGATAAAGAGTGTACAAGTAGGATTCCTTTTCTGGATTTCTATTACCAAACTCTAATTGTTATATTATTGTTGACTTGCATTTGAGTAGCAAAGTCTAAATTCTTAATGTTTGTACAAATGGGCAATACAAAATTAGTCCCCATGATTATACATTATTATTATACAGAGAGATAGAAAAGAGTCTCTCATGAATTAAGAGGGCCCAATTCTCACTTCTTTCTCAAAAAAGGAACAACAAGAGTAATCTGTACACACACAAAAATTCTTCCTAAACGGTTACGTTACAGTTACACAAAAAAGGACACAGACTCTCTACTACAAATCTGAACTACATTTAACAAACTAGCATTTAGAATCTACATGACCATTCATCCTGAAAGCAATTCACAATTTCAACTTGTGTCTGTCTGCATTGAGAAGACGAGAGATGAGCAAGGGGACAAGAAGAACAATTAAAATCTTTGAACAAGTAACTAGTACGTCTATTATGCACGTATACATTTATCTGTAATAGTAATACTTAGGTATAACAGCTTTTGACCACATCAATTCGACAAGGAAATTTTTGAAGCCTTTTTTACTTAACTATTTCTCTTAAAGGGTAGACACCAGTACGGGTGGTTTGCTTATATTAACATTCCATTGAATTTTTTTTGCATCATTGCAAAAAAAACAAAAATAATACATTACAGGACAGACCCCAAATATACAGAGAGACGACAGGTTCATTGCACAACAAGAGTTTATTGTTCCTTGACTTTTTCTATTTTGATTATTTTACATGTGGCAGGCAAGTTCTAGGCTAAAAATTTACCTGATTTAAAATTATTCTATAGAGGGAGGGAGCCAAATTTTTAATTAAATGGACTGGGTTTTAAAAAAATTTATGTACATATTTTTGGTTTGTATGGAATGCTGTAATTCCGTAATTTGATTAAAAAATACTTTACGACTGTCCTTTCATTAAGCTTGTTTCTATTTTTTTGATACATTGAATCTGACTGATAATCCTCTGACGAGTCCTCTCGTTCATTATATTCGCGGCTTCCATTGCCAAATGAGCTCGAAAACAACTTTTACAATTAGATATTAAAACTGTAAATGTACATAAGTACATCTAAATTTATTTATAACAGTGAGGACTACCACATTCATAATAAAGGAGAGGAGAGAGAGAGAGAGGGAGAAAAAAATAGGAAACTCATTAATGCATTACTGTACTGGTACTGTATAATATAAGATTATGAATGAGAGCTCTCAGCATGAATTTCCATTACCTTTCAATACAATATGCATATTACGTACACGCGATGGCACGAGAATTATTTTTTTCTGTGTGTATATTTTTCTTTTCCACAAGAAAATATTCTTGGATTAAATCAGGTCAGGACAGAATTAGGGATTGGAATTCTCAATCAATGATCTTGGACATGGTCTACGATGCATTGCGGGGAACGGGAAGTTGGCTCAAGCTTACTTGATTAAGTTTAAGTAGAAAAAAATATTACAGCAAACTTTATACTATGTATTTAATCTATATCATGTATGATGGGATATATAGCTGTTTATTTTTGTTTTCTCTATTTAACTTTGTGTTGCACGCGTTATTGCATTTTAAATTTAAATTACACAAAAAAAAAGTCTCACTTGAGCACTGTTTCTTGTTCATTGCTAATTTTTCAAAGTTGTTTGCAGTTTGAAGTTGACTGATACAAAAAAAGTTTTAAAAAAAAATTATATAGTAACTGTTGCGTAACATACGGAAGGCTGCAATTGTTGTCTTTTGATAAAAATGCATTGTAATTCTAGAAATAAACCAAAACCAATAGGAATAATTGTTTTCCAATTAACCATGCAATGTCTTATCATGCTTATTAGTCCAACATTGTAATTTACAATGGTGGTTTTTTATCAAATCAATGGGATTAACAATTTCCCTCAAAGTAAGCTTTTTCTCTTTCTCTAAAAACTGATTTGTCAAAAGTTATTAGTCGACAAGAATAAGAACAAGTTATAAAAATAAATCTCAAAAGTTTTGCAAGTCTCAACTTGTTTCATCTAGAGTAGGTTATAAAAGTCACAGAAGGGGGGAAGTATATAATTTTCTATAAATAATTATACATTTTTTACGCCACAGGAATCTGCAAATAAATATATATATTATTTTAGAAAACAAGTTACTGTGAAAAAGAATCACAACAACAAGAGAACACAAGTTTTACACAAGACAAATTAACTAGACAAAGGTGACTCTAGTAGTACTCGTTGGATAAATTTTACAAAGTTACAATTAAATTTCTTTTATAAAAATACAATTTAAGCTTGGTTTGTTTTGTTCGTAGTTTTCTGCTTTTGATCACTGCGTGTCTAAACTTTCATGGCTTACGGCCTCTGTACAGATACAACTCTTTTTTTTTATCTCTAATTGCTTTTATCACCCTTAAAACTCTTCAACCACTGAATAATATATAACTTGACCATAAAATTATGATTAAGTTTTTTTTGAGTCCTCTCTATCAACAAAAAAAAACTAATCTTTGGCCCCGTTAGAATTGTGTTGACTCACCCGGGTCTTTTTCCTGTTTTTTTGACGAATACAGAAATTGACCAATATTTTTAATTTCGTTTACTGTACCGTGATAGATACAGGTAGATAGAGGACTAGATAGAGGACAAAAAAATTATATGGCAGGTGTGTGTTAGTAATGAAAAAGACGACTATTAAATTTTATGAAGCTGAACCATTTCATATGATTTATGATTTTAAGATGATTGTTCAGTTTTTTCATGTCACTGAAGGTTCTATCATTTGATATAAAAAAAATGAACACATCAAATAAAAAAAGGGTTACTTAATTTAAATGAGCAAAAGTACTTGTTCGGTCATTCAATAAAAAAATGACAATTTTTTTTCTTGTAAAAAGTTGAGCAACAATTTTAATATTCAATACAATAAATTGTTTTGTCTTTTAGTTACATAGTTGGAGAGAAGATGTTAAAAAGAAGGGGAAAAAATGAGTCATCAGAAATTATTCATAGAATGAAGAGCACTATAAAATGTAATAGTTAATTTACTATTTAGTAAAGTTTTGGAGTGACTGGCACTATAAGAGACAAATGAATGTGATGTAATGAAATGGGAAGCAGGAGAAAAAAAGCAGGGATTTATGATGTTTTTAGTTCGGAGTCCTTCTTTAATGATTAATTTCGTGGCTGACGGTGTAATGACGACGACAATTATTATAATTTCAATTTTATCTGTTTACATCTTGAGTGTTCCGTGTGTGCATGCTAATGTTAAAAATGTTTTAAACTCCACACACAGATGCTCCTTTCGTGAGTTTGATCATGTATAGAGATTCTCCGTTTGCAAATTCTTCGTCTACTTCATCTTTAGAGTTACATAGCTGTAATAGTAATAATTCATCATATGTAGACTTCTCTCTCTCTCTCTGCTCTCACGCACAATTTAAGCTTAACGGGCTCCCTCCTCAAAACAAATTTTAACCCAAGTAAAATTTTTTTTGGTGAATATTATTTCATTTAGGGATGCTTAAGTTGAGTGACTTGAGTAAGGTAATTTTGAGCATGCAGGAAAAAAAAGAGAAATATCAAAGAAATAATTATTATAAAATATGATTCACTCCGGACAGAATAAGAACGTGCCAAATTCTTTTTTACAAATTTTCAAGTGGAATCAAGATATACAGGGTGACAATATAATATAGATATACAACCCAAGTTCCGTTCTCTTTTCCCATATTTTATGCCTGTCTCTCTCTGTATGTTTAGAACATGTTGATGTGGAAATTTTAATAAAGGTCATTTAAATATTATACAAATATAAATTTAATACTATACACTTACCTAGGCCTATATTGTATACAACAGAGAGATAAAAATATAGACTGCACAGACTTAAGATTAGGTTTTGACGTTTTGGAATACATAAAAATTGATAATATTATAATCATGGTCTAGAAAAAAATATATTTGCGACCGACGGGTGAGGAGAATTTATTATGAAATCATTTTTAATATTGCAAATTTATTATGTGCGAAAAATAAATTATTCTATTGTTGTATAATAATCTAATTATTTGTCATTCATTGTTAAATATATCTCTTTTTTTCTGTGTTATCATTTTAAGCCAACATGGCTATGAGTATGAGATACATGTATAAAAGATAGAATCCATCTTTAGTTAAATTTATCTTTTTAAAATTATCTCTCTCTCAGCATGATGTCAGAGGTAAACTCATTGTCAATGAATTTATAAAAATGATTTTTTTTTCAAGTTGGTAAGGATTTCAAGTCATAAAAACAAAATAATTGTGGATTTCATTGAAATCAATGTGATGAGTCTCTCTCATTGGAATTTTTTTTTGATGTGTTATCATTCAATATGATTATTTATTTAGTTGATCCTCTTTCATTCTTTATCAAGTCAACCATGGCCCGCTCTTATTTTTTTTGGAACAACGGCAACGGTAGATTGGAAATAATTATTGTAAAAAGTTACCCGTATATAATTTTAGTGAGGAGAAAAAATCTTGTTGTTTATTTACTTTAGATTATACTTGACACAGAAATGTGACAAGAGTCTCAATAACAAAATTTACAGTCAACATTTTTGTACTATCTCTGTAGAGTATCAATATTTAAGGAATATCTACCGGAAGGCGAAGGTTACGCACTAATTTACTCAATGATAATATGTTCAGTATTTAATACAAAGGAGCGGCTTGACTTTGATTTTTAAATACGGATACAAGTGTATGATAGCAAATGCTTTTAGTTATTTCATAAACGACATAGAAACCTTAATCAATTCTTTTCACCCACTGATTCATCTCAATTTAAAATTATAATGCTAACCATTCGTGTATAAAGAGCTATTACAAAATTTGGGGCTAATTTTACAAGTTGTATTCTTATGATAAATAAAAATATTTTGAACTTTTTAGCAAGAGCATTTTAAAATAAAAATAGAATTTTGCACAATATTTTTTTTCCCCTTGAGAATTTACAATAATTATGGAAAAAATTCTTCAAAAAACAATAGTCCAAGTACCACCTATACGTAAATTTACAGTGTACAGGTGTAAAATTTAATGACAAAAATTGTACAAGATTATTTTTCAATGTTGAGATTCAAGAGGGCTTAGAATAAAAGTAATAAATTTAATATTGTTTTTTTACAAAATGCTTTTTTTATGTGATTATTTATTTAGGTAACCTTTGTTATAATTTTTTTATGTAAAAGTAGGTTTAAAAATTGTAGATGATTTTTTAATATCAAAATTCATTTTCATATGTACTTCACACAAGGAAAGTCATTCACAAGAATTTTAATATCAGCCCCCTTCTCCTCTTCAATAACTGTGTATATGGACACATGATAATAATTTTATTTACATTTTTGATTCACGTCAGCTGTGCATTTATAGTGCACTTTATGAATAGAAACAAGTTATATTAAATTTAATATTGAATCAATTTAACTTGTACAAGTAGTATTTGTACGTCGTTACGTACATACGGGAGATGAGGAGGAGGATTGAGAATGTGAATTGAAAATTTTTTGATGATGATTCGATTATGTTGTAATGTCAATTTTGTTACATGAAAAAAAAATTTATACAGTATTGTCATTGTTTGGTCTGATGATTTTCAATTCATATTCAATTGTATAATCTCCTTTTTTTTTCTCTCTCTCTATCTCTTCTTTACCTTCAAATTCCATTTCCCTTTTTATTTTCTCATGAAAATCACGTCTTGTTCAAACCGTTATGCTGTACTGCTCATAATAATAAATGAGCGAGGCACGAGCACTAGGCACACAAAATGAATCAAAATCAGACAATGCAAAACATATCATAATTATCTAATGGCATTTCGGTGTTACTTTTACATTGGAGGGGGAGGAGTAAAATATTTTTATTTTATTTGTTACAATGTTTACAAATTAGTGAAAAAAAAGATGCCATTCATTATAAAATTTGTTGAATCTCAATCTCACCTTGGTCTCTCCACTCTGCACTCAACAGTCTAGAGATATGAGCATAGCCTCTCGGGTCATAATTTGAGATAAAAAGAGATAAAAAAAGAATAATTATAAAGGTTACAGCATTTAAATTAAATATATAATTTTGTGATTAATTTATTGTATAGATTATCATCACACAAAAAAAAAACTTTCAAGGGAGTTACATACCCCTCATAGTACAGGTAGACTTTCGCTGAATTTATATATAAAAAAAAATAATCTTGTTAAATTATTTGGTAGAGATTCAATAGAGTCTGAAAGAACATAAATTCAGTTAATCTTTAATCTTCTGACTTGTGTACAGTTAAACACTTTTTTGCAATTAGGGAGGGGAAGCAGAGCAATAATAATTGTAGACTAGTTTGTCTGTGTACATTTTAGTCTTGTATTTTAACTTTGTTCTTTTTGTGTTTTTTTCTGATAAAAAGAAGGACTAGATTTATACATCAAAAAATTTCTTTTGTATATATATAAAATATAACGGCTAAATAATTCGTACAGATACATTGTACCGTAGGCTAGAGGGTAGAGGGGCTTAAATAATAATAACAGAGTTGTTTTCTTAAATTTATATTTATTATTTTTTTCACATCAGCAACTTATGGCTTTTGTCTATGCTTGTGTGACTTATCTGTTGAACTTTTAGAACTGCTCCCCCCCCTCTCCTCCCCTTCCTCTCAAGTTTATTGTTAAAAAAGGCCATTGATTCGCTGAACCTCTCCAAATCAAATTACTAAATTATCATCAGATTTAAGTCAGGACTTTTTTTTGAGGATAGTTAAAAACCACAAGAATTAGATATTTGTTGAACATACATTACAATGAATATTTGTTTTTTGTTATATTTTATGCAAAGCTAAGGGCAGTAGAGAGTAGAATGAGTGCAGTACAATGGACTTTTTGGTACGAGTTTTTTTGGTATTAAGGCAAAAAGGTATGAAACTGAAACTGAAAGCCGATAAAATATAATCCATAATAGAGGAACCAGTTTCTTTAATTTTCCCCTCCTCTCTCTCTCTCTGCTCTTTGGTATTGTACAGGGACACAAAGGAAAGAATTTCATTGTAAGAGATAAAATTGAAAATGCATTGAATTAATGTTGAGAAAAAAAAGGAACTGGGGTGGTTATAATATTCCGTGTACAGATTTCATGTTATAGTGTTTGATAGTGATGAATTATGGTGAACGTGAACTTGGGTCATTTGAAACCCCTAATGTTTTATACTTTCTTATATTATATTGATGTGGTCATTGATTGAAATATATTTTCTTTCTTTTTGGAGATCAATTTTCAAATTTAAATTCCACAAAATTTCCTACATGACGTATTTCTTCCGCATATCTCTTCTCTCGAATTAAATTGGTTGGGGAAGTAAATTTATCACTGTGGATGATATTTGTACAGAGAATTTTTAGTTGGTGACTTGCTGTGAAAATTTTTACACTATTCTCTCAGTACAGTACAAGTTGAGATTCTTTTACCATAAAATCATAAGAAATGATGATTCGTGAGAAAAAAAGATTCGTCTTGATCATCATCTCAAAAATCTTTGTCTACAATTTTTGACGTGATTCTCTGGTGTGGTCTGAGGCCTGGGATGGTGTCGTCAACTGATCTTTATATTAAATCTGAGTGTACATTTTAATATTATTATTTCTAGTGATAGAATAAAAAGAGTAAGAGAATAATAACCAACCACTCAAAAAAAATGTCTATCCCATTTTACACGACATTTTTCATTTTTTTCTTTTATTATCAAAACTCTTACAATTTAATTATTTCCCTTGTTACTTCTAGTCCATTTGGATTAAATATTGGAGTTGAATTTTAAGGGGGAGAGAGAAGAATAAGAAGAAGAATTATTTTTTTTAATTTGATAAGAAATGAAAATGAATTTGGATGTGCAACTCTCCATTTTTGTCATAGTTAATCTGAAATAATCATCTCTTTTGCATCCATGTCTCACTTGTGTCTCTTACACATTGTGGACTTTCATTTCCAGAGAAGCTTCTTTTTTTCCCTAATGAGTAAAAAGAGATGATGAAGGCCCAAGACCACAAAAATTTAAGTAAGAATCTATTATATACATGCTTAGTATTGCATAGGGTACAATGTACACGTAAAGCATCAAGCATCACATGTTACGAGAGTCGTCTCTTTATCTTTGACCATCTCTTCAGTTTTCTCTCTCTCTCTCCTTCTTCTTCACTTTTCCTATCTTTTTCTATACAAAAAAAAACTTTTTATTTTACCTCCTACACGATGGAATACACTTTCAATGTTGATTGTAGTATTTAAATGTTTCTTTTTATAATAATCACAGAAAAAAAATAGATGGTGAATTTTACATAGAAAAGAAAGATGAAAATAAATTGTATTTTTATTTACATCAATGAGGGACCACAGCCAATGCAGTCTCTTTAGACAAAATAGACTGTGTGTGTGTGCATGTGTGTGTGGAATAAAAAAAGAAAGAGCATAGCAAAATAAAGACAAAAAGTCAATTCTCTATTTAATTCTTCATTCTTCTCTCTCAAAAGAAGACAAGGAGTAAAAGAGTATGGGTAGAAAAAAATGGGGGATTAAATTGCAAATTACAAATTACAACATTTGTACATTAGATTATACACACACTACATTCTAATGATGTACGTCACACATGTACATATTTAAATCAGCTTACAGCCACAGGCCACAGAGAGACGAATATTTAGACAAAAAAAGACAATTGTGGATGACTAAGGAGGAGGAGGGGAGTTGAGAGCAAAGTGCACAGACAGAAAAAAAACTTTTTCCTCAGAAATTCAAATTCCTTTTTGTCCTCCTCTTTCTTTATTGTTTAAAGAAATTTTCATCTCATTTCAAATAATCTCGGCATGCTTCTCATCTCATTTGATTCTCATTCTCACCTCCTTGTGTTTTTTCTTATTATGTTTGATGCATCCATTCATTATACTTTTTCTTTTTTTTCTCTTCAACATTAGGCCGCTGCTCTAGTCTTGTACTTGCAATTGTACAGGTAAAGAGAGAGAGGGGGAGGATTGAAAAATGTTCCACAAATCTCTCACCTCAAGCCTTGTTGCCCATAAAATTTAGAGTAAGATAAAGAGAGTGACACCATAGTGTGAATCTCTTATATATTTGTATCTGTAGATTGTACTCTCTCTACTTTTACTATATAATCAACGTTACATGTCTATCACTCTGATGATCATTTACAAGACTCTCTAAAGAGTACAAGAGTTTGCATGAACTTGAAAAAATATTAAGTATTTTAATTTAAAAACTGTGAACTGTGAAGTCATAAAAGTTTTGCAAGAAAAAACACGCCAACATTTTCAAAGAGAGAGAGAAATATAGATAAATAATATGCAAGTGGGGGTTCAAAATAAATACAAAAATTTTACCTTTCCTTGTCCCATGATTTTCAACTGTGAATTTGACTTTATGTATTTGTATAGACACAAACAATTTTAATTTTTTAAGAGTGTTTAAAATGTATTGATAAAAAGTTTTAAAGGGAAAATATATTATTTTGTACAGTCTCTCTTGTGTGTAAAATATGCATGCCAAATTTTAATGGACAGAAAGGGAGACACACATGTTATGGCTCTACAAAAAAAACTACAACTTACACTGTCTTACACTTTACAGCTTAAAGACAAGTTCGTTACGGGCTTATGCTTTTGGACGGAAAAATTGACATTGACCCTAGTGATAATGTTCATGTACACACATACAATCTTTTATAGTTTCATGCCTATGGGGGGATAGGGAGTAGTTAAAATTTCTTAAAAATTCTTTTCTTTCTTGACTCTTTCATGTTGTATCATTTTCTGGGTGGATTGAATTGATGGATGGGAGATTCAACAAGAATTGACGCTATTGAAATTTATCTTGTCCATATTTTCCACCATGTTAAAACGTCAAGAGTGTTGACTTTGGAATTCAAAGAATTTTCCTTCATTTTTAGGCTAAAAGGTAAACCCTCAGAGACTTGAGATTAAGTCAAAAAAAAGTGACAGTTGTCAAACTCAAACTCAAAGGACTTTTAAAAATTCTAAGCCAAATCCAAAGCTTTAAAAGTATGTAAACATGAACCAGAATTTAAAAGGTTCTGGAGATGTACATATTAGATGCTGACAAGGAAAGTTTGACTTAATTGTGTTTAAATTGACCATTACATTGTATAGAAATTATTTTTTTGGAGAGAATATCCCCCCCCCCATAGATGATTAACGACGTAACATCATTTTTTGTTGCCTTAAAAGAGTTGCAACATTCATGTTTTTTTGGATGCCAATATCTATAACAAATGTGTTCGACAAGATGGAACAAACAAAAAAAAGGGAAACTGCATACATAAAACTATCAAAAGATATCAAGTAATGTTACAAAGATAGATTACAGATTTTGATGCATTTTATATAAAAAAAGAATAATTGTTTTGTCTCTGTCTATCTTCCCATTGTTTCTCTATTAACGATCCACAATATTGTACGTGCACTCGCATACGTACAATGTATGACTCGTACAATTGTAAAGTGTATTTAAGAGTAGAAAAAAAAACTAGAGATATAATATAGAATCCATCATACGTATATCTCTATAAACTTTTTTTTTGTACAAATACTTGTAACGATGGAACGTACGAAAAGTAGGCCAAAGTCAAAAAAGACACATACTCACTACAACAGAGAGAGAGGCACATGCTTTTTTGACTGTTGTGGTACTCACTGAAAAGTTACAAGAGTCAAAAAAACCAAGTAAAATTGTATTTATGAGATGAGGAGTAAGAGGAGTTCTACCTCAAACAATTTTTAAACTTGATTCTCTATTTTGACTCTCCGACACTCTTTTTCCAATCTCTGTAGTCTTAGTTTCCACTTGGACTCAGAAGGATCAAGTGGAGAGAAGAGAGAGAGACAGTTGTGTTGTTACCTGTAAAAAATCATCAAATCGTCAATTGAGTTAAAGTTGTATAGAAGCCACTCTTTTTTTGGTCTTTGGTCTTTATAGTGCTTCAATTTCTTCATCTTGAGACATACAAAAGGATTTGTGAGTTTGTCCCTTACCGTTACTACTCTCGTACACAGTCACTGTTGTTAGTTTAAGGCATAAGCACCTCCAAACCATTTTTATATATATTAGCGGAAGCAAATGTAGAATTGTGTTTGTGTCTGTAAGGACGACACACACACATGTAACACAAGACTCTTTGGGCTCTTGCTATTTTTTTATGGGGCGGAATTTTGTATAGAAATTTGTCTAGAGTACTTCTCTTACTTTTTGCCAGGAGCATAAAAGAGAGAGAGACGTCGGAAGGTAAAAATCTTTGTCAGAACAGAGAGAGAAGATTGTGACTTATTATAGTATTAGAGTGTGGTGGATATTGGGGAAGTCGTCTCATTCTCTCATTGAGAGAGAAAGAGAGCACGTTTAGAATCTCTTAGAGAGAGAGACTTTTGAGTCAGATTGTTCAACGTCGTTGTGACAACAAGAACAGTTCTTCTCTGACTGGCTCCTGGGCTACTACTCTCATACTCAGTACTACTCTAATCTCTCTGTGTGTGTTGATTGTTGGTTAGTTTTGATATTATATATAAATTAAGTAGTGGAAAATATTATTAAAGTTGGAACCCTCCTCTGACTTGTTCCTATTTATCTGTAATATTCTTCATCTAAACCATTTTCCTCTCTTTGTAATTTTTTATTCTCCTTTCCTCACGACTACCATCATCATCATCAAAGGTGTAATTATTTTATTGACTTGATATTATTTCCTCTCAACTCAACATTTTTTAACAAAGATTTCTTTTGAGAGAGACATTAGAACAAAGATCTACTTTTCTTCTTCTTCTTCATCTTGTCCTTTGATTTCTCCTTTATCTGTCAAACTATTGAGGGGATTACAAAAGGATTTATTTTTAAATATTTTTTTTAATTCCCCTCAAGTTTTATTTTTTACACTTAATTTTAATTCTATTATTAATTGAGAGGTATTTAAATTTTTTAATAAGTCGTGGTTAATTTTGTTCTCGTTTAATTTCTTTTTTTTCATTTATTGACAGTCCATTTTGATTCAAGTTCTTTTTTTTTTCTCCATTACATTTGTTGTTTTGATCAGAGAACATAGTTTTTGGTTTATTTTATTATTTTTGCAAGAGTCATAAAGTACATGTTCTTGATGATGGGTTTAGGTTAAGTTATTGATTGATGGTGACCAAATATTTGCACAAGTTGTCTCTCGTTCATTTTTTCCATTTTGGCAATATTCCTCCCCCCTCCCCTGATAAAACTATCATCATAAATTTTATTTTTTTTTTGCTTCCCTAGAATAAAAAGGAAAAAATGAATTGGACAGCTCTGTAAATTTTTAGTGACAGTGTGTATAGTACAATATATGTAATACATGTAAATTATACAGAATATCTGTACTACAGTTTAAGCCGCTTGACGTCTGGTGACTGATTACAATTGTGATTACCATTAACAGTTTTTTATATATATATTTATTATATGTTTTATTTTTACAATAGGAGACAATTTGGGAAAATTATATTGCAAATATCTTCCATCAATCTACATACAAACTTTTTTTTTGATGAATTTACTCTCTCTCTCGTCTTCTTGGTGGTGATGGTGTACATGTACAGAGAGTTAAATTTATATAGAAAAATGATGACCAATTTTACATGTGAGGACTCTTGAAGGGAGTTTTTTTTAGTTTGAGATAAAACAGCTGATTAGATTCTCTGTCCTTCATCTTTGGAGCGTTTCCTATCGATTGTTGAATTGGAGTCTCTCTCTCTGAGTGTCCAGAGAGTGTCGAGTGCCTTGTTTTTTTCGTCTATGACTCTCATCTAGTTTCAACATTCCTGTGACACACACAAGAAATTATTTTTTTTGTTTATTCGTGATCTTCTTTTTTGTTGGAATTTACAAGGGGAAAATTAAAAAGTGACGACAGTGGACTGTGTGAATAATTTACAAAATTGAAATTTAGCTTTGTGTGTGAAAAGTTTATTTTTTTTGTTTAAAAAGAAATTCACAACGTCTTAAGGAACAACGGAAATGCCAGGTTGAATTTATTTACCAAAAAAAATTTATTTAATATTAAATTTTAATATTTGTTTATTGCAAATAAATTTGTAAATAATCTGGGAGGGGGAAAGTATTTTTTAGTGAGTTAGTGTAGTGTTAGGAAAGCAGAAAGTTTTCAATGAGTTGTCTTTTGTTTACTTTCCTTATGTAAAAAAATATCGTATCTCTTTTTTTTCTCTTGTAGCATTGTTGTGTGGAGGAGAGGTGTATTTATTTAAGAATTTAAAAGAATTTAAAATATCAATATTTATTTACTGACTGACTTTATGACTGACACTCATTGTGAGCTCTCTCCTTCTCTCTCTCTCTCTCTATTTTCTTTTTCTCGTCAATTTGTCAGTTTACAAATTAGACTGAAATTCATCATCCTTTTTTAAAATATTAGACACTTCACTGTTGACTGTTAGTAGCCCATTTCTATTTTATTTGTGTTTGTTCCTCCGGATGGCCTGACTCAGAAAATTCTTAAATTTTTAACGTAAAATGATGGTTTAGACCTGTTCATCAATTATTTATATTGGCTACTGGTGCATTGAAAGATAGAGACATTTAAGAAAAAAAGTTTTTGATCAGTAAATAATTGGATCTCAAAAGTAGGACGTCGCTCATTCATTAAAATTATAATTTGTCATGTTTAAAAAAAATGTTAAATTTTTTTTTGAGGTGAAAAAGACTGAAATTAAAATAAAAAATAGATTTGAGTTACAACAAAGAAGACCGAGTGTTGTACTGATCTCATTAGTTTTTTTAGAAGGGAAACGACCTTGTCCATTTGATCTGGGGATTCTAGTTTTGTTGTGTGGAATTTCCCTCATCAATGTCCACTTTTTTTTCTCTCAGATAGTAATTTTTAACTGGATTTTTTATATTAAGTTTTGAAAAGAAGAATTGAAAAGATAAATATTACGGGGGTTGTTTACATTTAAATTAAGATGATGCCAACTTTTTTTTATTTTGTTACGTAAAAAAACAATATTGAGTAATTTTTTTTCAAATTCTCACTGTCTCTGTCCACTATTACATATTAGCCTATAAACACATAGAATGAGGAACGGCATCATCATCATTAAAAATTTTATGACTAATTATCAGAATAAGAAATGAGACTTAATGAATTCCATACGGAAAAGAGAGAGAGAGATGTATATTTATAAAATGAAGAGTTGTAATACATGCAAGTGTGCAAAAAAATTTACTATTCCGCTAAGTATAACTGTCATCATTGCATATAAATGAAATTCGCACAAAAAAAAAAATTAGAGTCAAGTGTGTGCCTCTTGTTTAATACTCGTCGATTGCATATTTATGAGTTTTTAGCACAAGATAGAAAGAGACGGAGGATGATTTTTTTTATCCCGTGAATTCTTCATGTATTTTTGTCTTTTATTACCCTCATCCTTCTTTTCTGTCGGCTACCATCCATACACTTTTACCACTTTTTTTTGCTCATAAATGTCACCTCCCCCCTCTTGTTCTACGTCTGTAATATGCAAATGTACAGTACATTTGACGTAGTAAGTGTAAGAAATTAATTTTTTTTGTGGAGTGATAATGTAGTGGAAAAAAAGGAATTCTGTGAATTTTTATTACTATTTCATGAGACTTGGTCTCTGGATATGACAAATTGTGTGTTTTATGGAATTCAATGGGGTTTTTTTTGTGAGGTACAATTTTCTTGAAGGATTTGGACATGTGTAATACTAATTGGTTTTTTTCTTGTTTGGCAATAAATTTACAGGTGACATAGACGAAGAGTCGATTATTGAGAATAAGCCAGCGATCAAACATTATTGGGAGTCCAAAATGAGGGAGAATGCTGCCACTCAATTTGCTCGGAGTAATTTTGGCGTACAGGTGAGACTTTTTTTTTAGTTTGTATTTTGTATAGGATGGGAATATTCATGTGATTTTTTGTATAGGATTTCACACGTAATATAATGTTTGTTGTTGTTTGTATTCTTTTTTTCTGGCATTTTTTCTTACACAAGTTTTTTTTTGTCTTGTCCTGTCGTAAATAAATTATATAGACAAGATTTTGGAATATTTTATGTACGACTGACACAGTCTCTAGAATAAGGCCAGGAAAGGACAAGGACAAATGTTTATTTTATTTGACTGTTTGATTTTAATTTGTGAAATTAATTTTGAAATTTGATTTCCAGTCTTCTACAATAATAGACAAGATAAATGATGAGATTCGTGATGACTACATGAGAAATTTGGAACTTTTACAAGATGAAGGCCTCCCCCGCTCCTCAGCATCGGACACGAGTGATGAGCCGATTGAATTTGATTCATTTGACATGGCCTCATCCTCAAATAATTCCAGTCCATTTGGTCAACCACATGACACGTCCAGTCCCCTTCTTAATGAGAGTCCAACACTGATCGATAGTGGCCATCAAAGTCAAGAGAGTCAATTGGTGGATGTGGATGATGAGGAGGATCATCATGATGAAAAAGATGAATTGAATTCTGTACACACTCAAGACCAAAATTCTTTTAATGGGACTATCACTAACAATAACAATCAAGTGCTATCACAAGGACAAAAGAAACCACTGAGTCATAGTTACAGCTATGGTAGCTACACTGGTATTCCAAAATTGGGTCAACAAACACAACAACAAGGGAAATATGGAAAGATTGTGCCCAATGTGGGGGGATACCGAAGTATTGTCGAGTCAAATCGTCAGACAGTACCCAGCCATGGGAAAATTGAGAATCATGTCACACACTATATAACTTTCAATAAACCACTCTCAATTAAAGTCAAGCCCATTGACGACCCATCGTCAACGACAACACCAGCCCCATTGGAGAGGGAAAAAAGGTATATTTTTTTATAGTTTATTTAACCCTGTATCAACATTTTAACAATGATTAAACATGTACAACATGATTATTTTACTTAATATTAATTAGTCATGTAAACTCTCATGGTAATGAATTAATTATGAATTTTCTCATCCTCTTATGTAATACAGTCCACCAAAGGAGGTACAAGCAAAGGAAATTGTGGAAGAAAAATTGACAGTATCGATAAAACCTACACAAGAGAGTGGAGGGCTGACAACGGCGACAACTGTAAAGTCTCCCAAAGCCGATATAAGTTACATGCTTGCCACAAGTCGACTGAAAAAAGAGATTGAAGATAATCTTAAACGTGAAAGAGAACTAAAGGACCAAGGACGAGTGAGGACCTTGTCCGTGGACACAGTTCAGTCACCAACCCCTCCACCAACACCATCCCAAGTGGCCTCACAATTTGAAACAAGTCAACAAGTGGAGCCGAAATATGTACAGTCCCCAAAAAAACCACAACTTGAGAGACAAAAGTCGGAGGAGCCCCCGCGGACAAATCAAAAGAACAAGAATGAGGAATCATTACCATCAAAGGAAATTGAGAAACCTTTGGTGAATTCAATTGTTGAACAAACACCAGTCAATTCTGATGTGACACCAGTACCACAACCAAAGTCCCCTTCAGCAACATCAACCTATCCCAATTTTAAGATTGGGAAAAATTTCAACTCGTTGGAGCGTTATATTATGTACTCAAGTATGACTAAATTAAATTTTCGATCAATACCACCTGCTTGGTCTTCACCGTCGATGACAGTCACTAATGGTGGAACGTCACCTAATGCCGATACTAATGCAAATTTTGAGCTTGATGATGCTCAAAATGGAGAAGGTCATTCAACAAATCACAAAAACAAACATTTCCAAGCTCTTATTGAAATTGCACCGGTTGAAGAGGTGGAGCCGGCAGAGAAAGTCAGGAAGAATTACATACCCGCAGAGAAGGTGAAATTAATATTTAATTTTTTTTAAATTAGTGATGTGCATATAATATGACCCGAATTTAAAAAATTGAATATTTTTTTGCATGTCAATTATTTTATTTTCCAGCGTATCAAAGATGAACTTTTAGAGATGGTCCAGAGGGAAGAAGGTAAATTTATCTATAGTTATTTACTCTATTAATTAAAATTTCATTACGTATAAAACTGTGAAGCCTAATTTTTAATTTTATTTTGTAGAGTTGAAACAAACACGTCAACAATGGAAATCAACACCAAATTTAAGTAATTTAAATTTAAGTGATGATGAAGATGAAACAAGAGCTGAAGAGACTGTCGAGACTGTCCAGCATAGACAAAATCAAGTCCCAGAAAAAAGATGGGTTAGTTAAATGTTAAGTTTTTTTTATTTAAATAACATTTACAGACAATATTTAATTGCAATTTAAAATCATTTTATTCTAATTTTTTGCAGGAGAAAAATATTCGTCGACGAAGTGCCTTGATTAGCAAATGGGAGGATATGATTTCACGAAATAATCCCCAATAGTTTGAAATCCAAATACTTTGACAAAAAATTTAAAAAAAATAAAATCGAAAAAAGTCACATATTGCGTCACATAATATATTCCCTAATTTCAATTTCAATGTTGTTATTATTTGTAATCACTGATTATAGATATAAGCTTGTATCTACGATTAGTTGATTGAATTACTAGTAATACATCTGTACATGTAGCAAAGAAATTATAATTTATATATAATATAATGTATATATACATTTTCCCATAAACATCCATGTCTAAAAGATTGTGATTATAAATATTATTATGTAACCGGTCACTCTGTGATCGTCACTGGTTGATATGATTCTTTTTTTAAAAAAAAATATTTTCCAAATAATTTTAAAATTTTCAACAAAATGGATGGATTTCATAATAAATACAACAGCAAAAATGATGCAAAGACAGAGGGGTTTTCCGCGTGTCAAGATTTAATGCGATGAGTTTGATGTCAACGTAAAAATTACTTAATTAAATTCTTATACTTTTAAAATTGTATGAGGGAAAAGTCTATTGATATGTAATTAAGATTTACTGTTCGAAAATACATGTTATACGTTGAGATATAATAAAAAATTCTACTTACTCATAATAGGAAAGACATTTGTTTATTTCATTGAATATAAAAATTCTTTCCAGATTGACCCCAAAACTGTCAAAATTGATTTTTTTTCCTGGCACGCCGATCTGTGGAAATTTCAGTGTAGATGAACTTGGGCTTTTACAACGAACATTTGAAAAGGGGCTTTGTTTGAGAAAAAAAAGGCAAAAAATAAAATTTAATAAATTAATTTGCGAGGAAAGTGACTGAGAAAACAAGTATTTAGTTCACTTTATTTAAATAACTACGATTAGAGTGTACAAACTATCAATAAAGCGGTAGAGAAAGAGATATTACATTTTTAGTGTACATATTATATTGATACTTAAAAGTGCTCAGGGAGAGACCATTGTATTTAAGTAACGAATGAGACCGAGAGAATTTTAGACGACCTAAAACTATCAAGAATTATCATCATTACCATTACTCTTGTGTCGTCAACAACATTATTTTGTTCATATTAATATATTCCTATACTAACGACTTTTTAGTCCAATTTTAATTATATTGCATCGCGTCCATTTTTTTCTTCCTGTGTTATCCTCAAATAGCCTGAAAAAAGAATAAGGGCATATAAGTACATCAAGTAAGAAAATTATTTAATCTTTATTATCCATATGCAAATTAAGCTCATTTAAGATGCAAATGATAAACTCATCCATAGTTTGGCTCTATAACCATTTCCTTGCACTTTTAACTGACATTGAGTCTTCTTGATCAACATGGCATTCTGAAACGGATGTAAGCCAAGAAGTACCAGTTAAAATAAAAGTAAATAGCTACAGAGCTAAAACTTTCATAAAGTTTTTTTTAAATGTGTAATACAGCAATATTTTGATTTTTTTTAAACAGTGGGTGTCCGAAAAGAATCCAAACCCTAAGTTGTTCTCTGAATTAAGGTGCGAGCTGATTCAGTTGTTTTTCATTTGTTTTTTTCTATATATTGATTACTGGCCTAAAACATGTGTGCTTAGATACAATTAATTTTTTAATACAACTTTGGTCATACTTCACAAGTCAGAAGTGTCAGAACATTGTTGAGTGAGTGCTGCTATTTAAAAAAAAAAAGCGTAAACATGTCAGCTCTTGACGCATTGTCTCAAGAAGTAAATCATCTACTATTAAGTGCTAGAGGAGGAGGAGGTGTCATGAATTCAATGAACCATAATAATTCTGTGACAATGTCCAACACACCAAAAAATAACAATAGTTTCGGACAGCAACGACCTGCCGAAGATTGGAAAAGTGGGCTCAATCTTCCACCGAAAGATTTACGAGTCAGAACCTCGGATGTGACGGATTGTGAGGGTAAAGAATTTGAAGATTTTTGTCTCAAGCGTGAGCTCCTCATGGGCATCTTTGAGATGGGTTGGGAAAAGCCGTCACCAATTCAAGAAGCGTCAATTCCTATGGCCCTTTCAGGCAGAGACATTTTAGCCAGAGCTAAAAATGGTACAGGCAAGACTGGAGCTTACTCTATTCCCATTTTGGAAAGGGTCGACTCAGATATTGACGCTATACAAGGTAAGAAAATTTTTGTGGTGACTTCATTATTATTTTTTTACTGGTACTCGGTCGTCAAAATATTTCCAATGTAGTATGATGAGATGATGGATTCCCCCACGTCCTCGAATGGTGGACGATAAATCCAATTCTGACTAAATATTATATTACGTATAATTTTATGTGCTCTCTAATTTTTTGCTGAAAATTAATTTTTGACATTTTATTTTATTCACAGCTCTTATAGTCGTTCCAACAAGAGAGCTGGCACTTCAAGTGAGCCAGATTTGTTCGGATCTTGCTAAGCATTTGAAATTAAAAGTGATGGTAACGACGGGGGGTACGGGACTCAAGGATGATATTATTCGTGTTTTTCAAAAAGGTGAAAAAAATGATAAAGTAAAAATATAAAGAATTACATAAACTATAGACATGTAAGTTATGCTCCATTGGTGTTTAACTATGATGACAATCTTTTACACTACACACATCTTTGAACTACTGGTCATGAAAGAAATTGAACAGATATCTGAGTTACCCAAGTGCATATTATTAAGTCTTTTTTTGTCTCTCTTTTTTCCAAGAGTCATACACAATGACATGTTTGAGAGAGACCCAGTAAATGAATACATAATTTTTGTATCACTCTAGTGCACGTGATAATTGCCACCCCGGGTAGAATCATTGACCTCATGGAGAAGAACGTCTGTAAGATGGACCAGTGCAAAATGCTTGTTCTCGATGAGGCAGACAAGCTTCTCTCACAAGACTTTACTAGGATGCTTGATAAACTCATCTCATTCCTTCCACAAAAGAGACAAATATTACTATATAGCGCTACTTTTCCCATCACCGTCGAGGCTTTCATGGTGATTTCTTCTTTTACTACTTTTACTTTTTCGTGTCGTATGCGTTTCGTTGTTTATTAATTGTTTTGTTATAATGACTGGTGATTGATTTGTGATAATTTTTCATTCTTTTTGTACAGAAACAACATGCAATTGACCCGCACAAAATCAATTTGATGGACGAGCTAACATTAAAAGGAGTGACCCAGTACTACGCCTTTGTTCAAGAACGTCAAAAAGTTCATTGTTTAAATACACTATTCTCAAAATTGGAGATCAACCAATCCATTATCTTTTGTAATTCAACACAGCGAGTAGAATTACTGGCAAAGAAAATCACCGAATTGGGTTATGCATGCTACTTCATTCATGCCAAGATGAATCAAGCTGATCGGAATCGTGTCTTTCACGATTTCCGGAAGGGTCATTGTCGTAACTTGGTCTGTTCAGGTATTATTATTTGTTATTTTACTCATCATGTTATGATATAAAATGAATTGCTGCACATGACAATAATTATCTATTTTTTCTTGTTATAGATCTGTTCACAAGAGGTATCGACATTCAGGCTGTGAATGTTGTGATAAATTTTGACTTCCCAAAAATGTCTGAGACGTATTTACATAGGATTGGTCGGTCCGGACGATTTGGTCACTTGGGTATTGCCATCAACCTCATCAGATTTGAGGATCGATTTAATCTTCAGAGAATTGAAATGGAGCTTGGATCTGAAATCAAGCCCATACCGAAGGTACTATCACGTCAAACTAAAGGAATATTCTACTGGATAGTTTTTATTGGAATTTATTTTATATATTTTATATAATTGTTTCTTTTTTTTTGATTGTTACAGGAAATCGACAAGACTTTGTATGTTGCGGCTCATCACTCCACAGAGGATTCGGATGAACAGTCAAAATCCTAAAGGAATGAATGCATGTTCAAAAAGTTTCTATAATTATTCAATATCAGTATGCGAACCAATCAGTTTCTATTGTCCTCCATTGTAATCTGTTTTTTCCTTAGAGTATGTACAACATGTATTGTATATACACTACGGTTTTTTCGCAAAAATATCCAAGACGGTCGCAAAAACAAAATCATTCTGAACAACAAATACTTTTTTCGTTGCAGCTTTTTACAGTTTTTCCGTGTTCCCTCTTGGTTTCATAAAATAATCACGTTTCACAGTAAAAAAAAATGGAAAAATTAAAATTCTTAATAATCAGGGTATTTAGAAATTTAAAAACGGTTATTCAGTTGTAATAATGGATAAAATTCAAAATTAAAAACAACAATTGGCAAAAACAAATCACCTTTCTTGTGCATCTTGTCATTTTTTTAAACGTCATCTTAATCAAGCATTATTCTCTTCATAAATTAAATCACGATATTTACTTAAATGGAATATGAAATCTTGAACTTTCATTTGTAGGCCTCCTCACTTTTTTATGCCCTCAATTGTTGTTTTTTGAACGACATAATATCAAAATACACAAGTATAACAAAAGTATTGTTAAAAGGAACAAAAATATTTGTTGTAAATTAAATTGTAAGGACTTTAAAATTACTAATCAACCTTTTAAGAAAGCAACAACAACGTTTAATAACGGTTACTTAATTACAATTAAGGCATAAATACTGCGAAAAAAAGGGGGAGCGTTTAAAAAAATAATTTTTTTAGCGATCAATCTGATTGAGTCAATCAATCTGATTCAGTCTTGAATTAAATAAGATTAAAATGGACGAAGATGATTTGGATTCTTTACGTGCGGCTGCTTTGTCAAGTTTATTAAAGAATAAATCATCTACAAGGACTTGTAATTCAAACACGGTAAGATAAAGGGATTATTTCAAAATATTATAAGTTGTCTGTTTATTTCCACAGAAGGTTAATTTTTATTTTTAAAACACAGAGTTTGATGACACTTGGTTGATTTCATTCTTGACATTTAAATAAAATACAATTTATATTTTCAGTTATTTCATCGGCCAACAGTGAACAAGAATTTAATTTCTATTATTCCGGTCCAAGAACAAAAAAAACCAGTCCACTTAGAAGATAACAACTCACAATCAGCAGATGAGGAAGATGAAGAAAATCAAGAGGAATTTGTTATTATTGGTAAGTGTGACTAATGTCATTTTTTCATTCTTTTATCAATTAGCTAGTTTTTCGTACTTTTAATTTTATGTATAGATTTTGGTTAAAAATTTTCCATTTAAAAATTAGACGTAATAGTGTCTAGTTTTTTGACGAGGTGAAAGTTTTGCATGAACGAACGCAGATGAATATTTAAAGTGTTATGTACTATGACATATTTACATAAAATTGCTTAAAGCATATTATTAAAATATATTATGTTTCTATTTATTGTACACGTTTTACTAATGTCTAAAATGTCCTCTTTTTCAAACATAATAATTTTTTACAGAGGGTGATGATGTAGATGACGATGAAGAAGTTGATGAAATAATAGAAGAAGTGATTGACGATGGAGGAGAAGAAGAGGACGAATTGATTGAAGAAGATATTGAAATTGAGGAAGATGAAGATGAAGAAGAAGAGGAGGAGGAAATAGAACTCAAAGACAATGAGGAAAAGGACTCGACAGAAGAAAGTGATGAAGATGAAGATGCCTTAAGCTTTGCCAGCAACGACTCATTTTTTGATGTGATTCATTCTTTAGAAGAGGAAACAAAAAAATTGGATGGTAAAAAGTCATCCTCTGTGTTGAGAAAATCCAAAGTGTCCACAAGTGAAACAAATCAAGGGTCACCCAAAAGAGAAATTTCACCTGTCAGAGTAAGAGATAAATCTTCACCACCACCCCTATTAAGAGGAAGAGTTAGAGATAGATCCCGTCCACGCTCTTCTAGTCGACGGCGAGAGAGAGATGGTTCGGCACAAAGACTACCCCGGAGAGACCCATCCCCAAGATCTCGCAGAGAATTATCCCCATTAAGAGTTGCCAATAGAAGGGATGGTTCTCCTCCTCTACAAAATTCCAGAGGAGTCATCTCACATGGAAGACGAGAGACATCACCCTTAAGAACTTCTAGACGTGAAAATTCTCCCATTAATAGTAGAACCACTAGCTATCGTCGGGATACTTCCCCTTTAGGAACAAAACGTCGTGATCCTTCTCCCCTTCCTTCGTCTAGAAGACGTGACCATAGTCCGCTTCGAGATAATAAACTTCGGGATTTATCTCCCCGTCGTAATGAATCACCCAATAGCAATACGAATACTCGTTCTTTCCGTGGCCGTCGTAGTCGTGAGTCATCACCAAAATTAAATGTAAACTCTGTTAAAAGTCGTCGTGGTCCCTCATCCCCTAAATCCTCCAGACATGATAATTCACCAAAATTATTATCACGTAGAGGAACTTCGCCAAAAAGTTTTAGTAGTAGTCGTCGTGATACAAGTCCTAAAAATTCTCGACAGAGTAGAACAAGACGTGACAATATCAATTCCAATAGTACTAATGATAATACAAGTGGTTACAGACGTGTGAATACTCTCACTTCTAGTAGAGAGAATAAAACTTTAAGGAGAGAGACTTCACCAGCAACAATGAGTGTAGGGAAGACTGCAAATCGTACAAGAGACTCTTCTTTAAAATCCTCTTCTCGACGTGATCGTGACTATTCAGACTCCCAATCATCCCCACCAAGTGGTTCAACAACAGGAACAACAAATCGTGGTAAAGTGAGAAAAAGAACTCCTTCTCCCAATGGTTCAAATAGTAAGAGACGAAGGGCAAGAGGAAGTGATGTTGAAAAGAGTGAACGATCAGATTCATCCCCTAAAACTGAAAAGCGTCTAGAGTCAAGACGTGCCAAATTTGAGTTGAATAATCCAATTATAACGACGACCAAGAAAAAAATTCGTCTCAATCTACATGTTGCTGATAAAGAAGACAAGAATGAAAATGAACTGAAGGACAACCAAATTGGTGCAAATGTGACTGATAGATTGAATGATGTGAGTGTGGGGAAATCAGTGATTAGTTCATCATCAACTCAAGAGCTTGACAGTAAAGGTGATAGTGCCAGCAAAAATTCAGAGAGTCAAGAAGTCGACCTCCGTACAAAACTAACACAGAAAAGAGCTACAGCAGCTGGTCGTCTTTTCTCTACCGCCCTCAAGTCCACCCTTGTTGTTGTAGACCATAGTAAAAATAATCAACATCAACACCCCAGTAGTACAAGCGGCTTATCCTCCCGTGATGTTACAGCAACAACAACTACTACGGCAGCAACATCATCATCATCAACCACCACAAACAGCAGTAGTAGTAAGAGTTCCTCTGATAATAAAAAGAATAAGAGAAAGGTTTCACTAATAACATGATAGCTAATATATCTGTTACGATAAATGATAGCAGATTTATACACACACACACATGATGCATAGTATTAATATAGGTAATTATTATACGATAAGAAGATGTTTCAAGTATTCACATTTCAAATGAATATCTTTGTATACAACTTGTTCTTTCCTTCTGATACATGAGTATACACACACATAATTATGTTATTCTTGTCGTTCTCAATTGATTTTTCATCTAGTTTTTTTTGGAAATTTCACAGTATATAATTTGTAATAAATACAACATACAACATGTACAAGTTATGATTTACATATGACTAAATATTCTATATATGTATATGAGAAATATATACATATATATTAAATAAACATCACACAATAAGTATAATATTATTATATTACTGAATAAAAATTACAATGAACGATGATCTTCTTGATACATTAAGAACAAGAACGTAATACATATTACAAATTATAAATTACGCTTTATATACGACGGTGCGATGTGTTTGAAGGCATGTATTGCTTAGATTGGTTTATTTATATGATGATTATTATATATTGTTTTCTTTTTTGCTCTCATTGTTATTATTTTTAAATTATTTTTATTATAAACGTTCTACTTCTTCCTCCTCCGCATCCAACGGGAATACTTCGACGCCTCCAAATTCAACAACTTTGTAATCTACCTTGGGCTCTTGAACTAAAGGCTCAGCATCTAAAAAAATTCAGAAGAAAAATAAGTCACCAGATCAAAAAATCTTTATTCGAGTCTTTTGTCTTAATCTTTAGTCTTTGTTGGGTTTTTTTGTTGTTTATTTTTAATCCTTTTTTATAATTGTGTTCATTCCTATTTAAAAACTTTTTATGAGTAAAAGATAAAAAAATAGGAGCGTTATCAAAGTCACAGAGAGACAGAGAATATGTGAATTATAGTTTACTTTGAGAAAATTGACAGTTCAAGAATGAAAATTTGTCAATAAACCTTGTTGAATAAAGAGCATAATAATATGCATTTATTGTATTTTTTCTATAAAAAAAGAGACTCAAATTCCTTTGTATTTCTTTGTCCACTAGTTTTAGTTTATACCTGGAGGTTCAGAAAGTAGAGCAGATGTAGAAGGTGCCTCGGAGACTGGTCGAGCTGAAATTTTATGAACATAAATGAACAATCTTAAATATCCAATTAGTCATTATAAAGTATTTCAACAGTACCATATATTTCACTGTCAGTTTCCTTTGGCTCAGCTAGAAAATTAAATACACCAAATATTTAATTATTGAGTCATTACAATTTGTAAACGCGTATTTTATTATAAAGATTTTTTGACATTACATACAATGAAGACTTATTTAAAACTTACAGTAGGGATTTTCATGACTAGGAGTTTTTGGATAAGCATAAAGATCTGAAAAAAATCGAGAGAGCATAAACTAACTGTAAGTTGTACTGAGAGATTGCTACGAGACAAATTATAGTGAAAACAGTCCCTGTAGTTATTATAGTTTACCAGGATAAATGTTTTTTGAAGTGTCAGAGGATCCTTGAAGGGGAACATTCGCAATATTTTGATTCAAAGCCCCACCGTCCACATCAAGAGTCCTACCCATGGAAATACTGTCTCGTGGCATTGTTCCATGTCTACTTTCTCCCAGTCCTAGCTCTCCCCCAGGCGATGTATTAATGCTTGATTCTACTGAAAATTGTCATTAAACAGTAGTAAATAGATACATAATACACTTGCATTGATTTTCCCGTATGAAATGCCAAAGCTATAAAATGTACATGCATATTAATAAAATACCCTTCAAACTATCTCGAGGACCTCTCTCTGGATCACCTACAAAAAACCAAAACATAATTACACTATTGATATCCACAGAGAAGAAAGTACAACGGGATATTTAAAGATATGATAATTTACTTGTAAATTTTTCGTATCCACTTGGATTTTCGGTTGGAACTAGTCCTTTAAATAGACTATGACTTTGTTGTGAGCGTTTGTAGAATAAATAAATAGCAACACCAATGGCTATAACTGCTATGACTGAAGCAATAATTATTCCAATGATGAGTCCCGTATTACTGCAATCTGTGCATAAATTAATATAATCAAATATTTCATCTCTTTTTTAAATATACATAAATATTAAATATATGGCAGAAACCATCATCTGAAGGCGGCTCAGTAGCTGGATTTGGACACGGTGTTGGGGGTGGACACTCTGAGCCTGAAATAAAAATAATTATTTGTCAAACTTTGACTGTATTGAAAGATTGGGGAAAAGAGCTACAGCTTTCACTAACAAGAGAAAGGCAGAACTTTTAAAAATATAACTGACTTGGAGTACTCTCTGAGGAAGGAGTAGTGGAACATGGTGGGCATTGTGTTGATGGTGTATCTGGGCATGCTGAAAGAGTGTAATGAATGAATTAATTTTTATTGTAAAATTTAAATTTAAATTTTTTAATAAATTGTACAAAAGTATGTACTGGGTTTCAAATGTACAACTGACTTGTTGGAGTAGTGGAGCATGGTGGACAGGGTGTGTCTGAACATGCTGGAATGTTGTAATGAATGAATAATTAATTTACAAAATGGTGTCAAAATGGAGACTAATTCTACAAAATATTTGATCAAATGTAAAACTGACTTGTAGGAGAGCTCTCGTAGGAGGAAGTGGTAGTACATGATGGGCATGGTGTGTCTGAACATGCTGGAAAAAGGGAAAGTTGGGAGTTGAAATTCAAGAGGAAACAAAAAAAGTGAAAGTCATTTTGCTTTCTCCTTCTGAATATTTGTATAAAGTGCCATGTTATTGTTATGTCATGAAATGTAGGGAGTTCATCACATATAAAAATGCAGAAGAAAAGGACACAGACCTGTTGTACTTGTTGGACAATTTTCCGGTGTCGTCGTACAAGGAGGACACTCAGTTGAACAGGTCACTGGGTCTATTGTTGTCGTTGTCTCACATGTGGTAGGAGTACAAGGAGTTGGAACCTCCGTTGTACAGGTCACCGGCTCCACCGTTGTCGTTTCACATGTACAAGGAGTTGGGGGTGTTTCAGTTGTACACGGTTCAGCTGTGAAAGAATGAAAAAGTGTCTGGTGTTGGGCATAACTGTGATATTACTTGATGCTTGGGATAACTTTGGGTTACATAGTACACTTGAATTGAACAATCGTGTAAATAATTTAAATTATACAAAATTAAGCATGTGACTAATATCTTCCTATTTGTGCCTATAGTATATTTCTCCTGACTGATTAGTGATACATATATTTAATATTTAGACAAATTATCAAAATTAAACTTACCAGTGGTTGTCGGTGGAAATAGTTCCGCTACAAAAATACACACAAAAATAAGTGCTCATGTCAAGCATCACTCGCCTTTAAATGCTTTAAAGTTTAGACATAATTAAAGGAATCAAAATATTTGTCAACTCACCCTTTGGTTTATTATATATCACAATAGGAACCTCAACGGGAACAATGCCTGATTTCGTTGCAGTAACTTTGAATACATCAACTGTCCTATCACTGGCCACTAATTCATCTCCAGTCCTTTTGTGTGTAATTACCCCATCCTCACGACCAATGATTAAATAGGCTGGTACACTGGCATCCTCAGGAGCAATAGTAAATTCCACACCATCGAGTGTATTGAGCGCAACGGTACCAACACTCGCGTCTTCATCTGCTGCTGTGACCAAATCCCATCTGTAATAAACTTGTAAAAAGACGAGTCCATCATCCTCGTCCTCAAATCTAATGGCCAGGGGAAAATTCAAAGCATTTCCTGCATGGTCCTTTACTTCTACAGTGAGACGAAGTAAAAATTGTGCATGTCGCAATAATTCTGGGTCAATGGCTTCATTAAGTGTTAGTGAAACGGTTCCATCCATCTCAATAACTGCGTCAAATTTAGACGTTATCTCAGGGACAGCTCCCTGTAGCGTTACTTCCAGGTCATCAAAAGGGTCCAAATCATCTACTACTTGAGCCACCGAAAGACTTTCTCCTGCTGCATTAACAAAATCATTCGCATAGTATTCTAATTCTTGGACAATTTTGGGTGGTTCTACATCCACTTTGGATATATCCAAATTAATTTTGAGGGTAGTAGTATGAGTATCAGAATTTGCTGCACTGAGAGTTATACTGTACGGTCCAGGTCTTGTCACAGTTTTCAGTAGACTAAAGTACAATTTGTAGTATTCAAGAGGTTTGGTATCGTCAGCCGGTACTCTTTCTGGAAAGTTAGAAGTGAAAGTGATCACATCTTTGGGTTCTAGGTCAAAATTCATTAATGTATTTGCTTCCAAAAAATCCTTATCCGTCACTCGGATAAAGTTTTCCCAATTTACAGGCACATCATAATGAGGGAGTGAAATGGCATAATTCACTTCATTGGCAGGAATGAACTCTGGAGGCTTGTTATTCTTGTCAACCACTACGACTCTAATGAAGTTATACTCAGTTGAAGGTGTTCCCCCATTACAAATTAATACTACTTCGCTTATGACTATGTCATATGCAGTCGGTCTATCATCGTAGAAATTATTAAGTTTCTCATTTGGGGTGACACAGAAGGCAGAGTCCGCAATGCTAAATGTAAAATATTCGTTTGCTTTTCCTGTCACTCTTGTTACATCTCCAGTCACATCGTATAATCTGAAAGAGAAAACAATAAAATTATTTCATTATAAAGTAAAAAAAAGTTGTCCCTATAAAAAATTCATATTACTTACTTAAATAGTTCATTTGGCAAAACATCGTCGTTAATTGACATGGGTGGATCCAAAGGGACAGTGATTTGACATTCTAGACGCATACAGTAAAATAATTAAATCTCATTAATTAATGTATTTTTTATCAACCAACAAATTTAAATGACTCACCCTGTCCATTCACATAATGTAACAACTGTCCGCTCACACATAATACGGCCAATATGAGAAATCTCATTTTTGACCAGAATTAATTTCTCAAGTATACGTCTAAATTAAATCAGTCAATGTATTTAGTGACAGAAAATTTTGTTTTCCTTTTTTTCTTATAAAAAAATCACCACCAGCTCGTTTGCACCACAAAGCTGGAGCTGGTACTATGAAATAATAAAATCTCAGATACTGTGCATAATGATGTACTAGACCAGGTCTCCCCAAATCTACACTGATGATGAACTGTTGCAATATACAAAATATTCTATGTACCTATTATAGTCATTCTACTAGACTATTTTAGAATATGAATTCATAAAATTTCCCCTATAATATTACTATCAATTTTAATTCAGCATGCCAAATTTTGAGCAGTGATATATTAAACATGAAACTTGAAATATCTCTATCTATTTAGATATTGCGCATTGATAAAAAAGATAAAAATGGAATACTGGAGATAAGACGAGAGTGAAAGAGTATCGATAAAAAGAGATACATGACACAATAGAGAAGTTCTATGAATTTGTAATCATTTTTATAAATATACAATGGAGCACTACACAAAGGAACAAGCGCTTCCATAAAAAAAAATTTCAATAAAGGGAGGATGAACTCTCAAGTTTCTGATGACATTTGTTTCATCATAAGTACACGAATAATAATTTAATTTAACCAATTTTTGTTTTTTTTTGTTGAGTATAATATTATAATATGTACAATAAAAACATATCGAGGATCGACAGCACGTAGTATAGTATATCATTTAGTATCATTGTTTGAAATCGAGGGGAGTTGTAGTTACAGTGTTGCTGTAAAAGCTTGATGGTGGTGGGGATTCTTCTTAAGGGCGGGGAAGGGAGGGCTGAGGGAACTCGAGAGGTAGGTAGGAGAGCGATAACCGGCCATTCTTGGTTACCAGGGTCGGTGAATATGAAGATTACGCGATAAGACGCTTCTTACATCCTGTGTAAACCTATATACAAATTATTCAATTAATAAATTTTAGACTAAGATTATTTTTCAAAATTTTATATTATTAATTATATTTTTCAAAACTAAAAGACATGCTTGAAAATTAAAATGGCTTTATACATTAAAGATGTTGTTATATGTTCAAACACATATGGGTTTTAAAATTAATTAAAATGTTCACAAAAAAAAGTTAAATGGACATACCTCAATGCGTCTAACACTGGTAGGAGATTCAACAAAGCGGTGTCACTTGGATCCGAAAACCAAGACTTAATGGGCATTGCATTGGCTAAAAGTCAAAATTGAATATATTAGATTAGTTTTTACTTACTTACATAGCGCATTGTTTAATAATATGAATTTATGGTAAGGTAATAAGATAACACTTACCAGGATAACTCCCTGTAAATAAAAATTAGACAAATTTATAATACCATGAATTCATTTTTTTAACTTTAAATTGTGTGACGTTTAATAATGGGTTACTTACTGTAAGCACCTGGACTATTATCCAAAATGAAAATGGAGCTGAGGTCATGTGATATATTGGATAAATCTTTGGTGTATGATCCTAGGTCACATAGAATAGAATAATTCAAGAATGATTTAATTTAGCCAATTTTTGTTGAGAATAATATTAGAAATGGAATACGCTTTTGCGATGAACTTTTCTTATATGATGTGAATAAAGTTTTTATATGACCTCTTATGTACTGTGACATAATTTGTCGGCAGAACGGAAAAAGAAATTAAACAATTTGTTTATTAGACTCAAAAATGTTGATAACAAATATCAAAAAAAATTATTGAGACATTGTATTAAACTTGAACAAATCATTTGATCCTTCAACAAGAATAATATTATTTTTCTCGACTTGCAATTGAATGTGCTGTTCAACTTTAACCTTCAAAAAGTCAGTACTGACAAGACGATTCTTTGAGAGGAAATCTAATAGTTTTGAGACAGAGACTCCTTTGTTCCAAAATGAATGATTAAATACTTCGTTGACCAAAACACCAACATTTTCAATGGCCCATCTCTTCCAAATTTTAAGCTGATTCTCTCCCTCCTCTTGTGCTGACCTAAGGGTAGCATGAAAGTGAGCTTTTGCATCTAAAACAGAGAATAAATGCAACTAAATTGATGTAATTGAGTTTAAAATAATAAAACAAGAATAATTTAAAATTAGATTAATCTCTCACCATCATTAAATAATTCTAGACCGTCCAAATGGTTCCGACTGTAAGTTGCATAAACCGCATCCCGAACAGAAGGTTTGACTTTGACGGCTGTTAACTCTCCAATTGAATAGATCCCCGACGAACGAACGGTTTCCAAATCTAAATTGAAATTTAGAGCCAACATCTTTTTGATATTCTCACAGCCAGTCTTTTCTTTTTGTTTGCTTGGCTTATTGTTCTCTGACTATAAAATTAATTAAAAATTATTAAAAACTGCTTATGCAGCAGGAAAATATTGAAGTACTAATAAATAATGATATCACTTGCCAGCCATTTAACATGATAAACAGTTTGTCGTAAAGGATAATTATCTGAGAGCCAATGATATCCCGAAGCGAATTTATGTGGAGACGGTTCTCCAGTCAATGGATTTGATTTGTACTCACATACCCAGTGGACAAAAAGATCTATATAATAAAAATCCATGTTCCTATTAACATGTAATAGTGAATAGAAAAATGAAATTTAAAAATTGTAATTATGCTCTTACTGTCTCTGTCACTCTCTTTAAATTTCCTAGCTGTACTTTGAGCGCCTTCAAAAACCAATACTTTCTCAAGACCTGGCAGGGGTTTAGTGTATTTAAAAGCTTGAACTAAAATTATTAAAAAAAACAATCATGAGTATATATATATTGTATTACATTGTAAAGTATATGTAGGGACACAATAAATTTTAACACTCACTGGTATGAAAACGCTGAACATGTCTAAACAGTGAGGCACGGTTTGCTAAAATTTCTGGACACTTTGTACAAGTGTGTTGTCGTCCAAAATGAAGATCCTCAACATGAGATATACATGTACTCTTGTCGTTGTAACCCTTATTACACGAAGGACAATACCATTTTCCATCTTCCCCCTTTCCATTGTCCTCCAATTCTTTAAGCATCTTCAAATACTCCTTATTGGTTGGATCAAATGAAGATTCTAGTTTAGTGTGTTTACTTTGTCCTCCTTTAGCTTTTCTCCTCTTGTCATTTGCCCTCATCAACTTATTTCCATTTGTTCCAGCTCGGAGAGCAGCTATCTCTTTCTTCAATTCTAAATTTTCTCTTCTCAATTGTTCAATTTCAGTCTCTTCAATAATTAAGGTAGATTCAACACCAAATTCATCTTCATCCGAAGATGACTCGTAGGTTTTCTTTCTCTTATTACCTGAAAATGTAGAGAGAAAACGTATATAGAGACGTCCTCATTTTCACATGAAAATCACACATAAAATGAATGTAACAATAAAAATTGATGCTTACCCTTTGAACTAGACGCACTCATCTTGCGATTGACAAGAACAAACACTCGAATAATACTCTACACTAGATTTAATTGACCATTTAACGTAGTCGTAGCAGAGCAAGAAAACTAATCACTCTTGCTTTTGAATTCGTTCAAATGCGCGCCACTTACAAATGCCAAATACATCAGTATAATATAATACAGGTGCTCACCTAGGTCAAGGGTACAATGTTGTCGATAATACCGTGTTTGAAGAATTTGCCGGTTGTTGTCCAATCTATCTGCAACACCTATTTACAAAAAGAGAATTTTTATTAATTCAGAGAAGCCACAAGGAAACTAATTTCCGAAATATTTTTGCCAATTAATAGCTTACCGGCTCCATAAATCTCCATGCTGGCAGTGAAAACGACAAGTTCATACCATTGACTGACCACGTCCAAAAAATAGTCAACACTAAAAGTAAAAAATTCAGGTTATGATGAACGATTTGTTAAATTGATGATCAAAACAAGTAAGAAAAAATAATACTTACTGTGGTCTCTTGTGAACAAAAAATCGAACGGGGTGCCGTTCTATCGTCACTTTGAGTATGAAATCTGGAGGTGTTCCTGGTTTTACTGTTTGTCTGTAAGATTTATGAATACAAATTGTTATATCTTACATGAAAAATTTATGCCCGCATTATAGTCCTGAAACGCTTTTTTGAGAGCAAGGGGTCAGTGTTCGGTCAACCAAAAGTACCCAGTTAATCACAAAAAAATCATGTTTGAAATGAAAATATTGATGAATTATAATCTTGTAGGGACGGAGAAAATCTTTGATAAAAATCACAACTCGAAATTTTTATCATAATTATAGGACCTAAGCACATACATATTATAAAAATACCACACAAAGAGTCTCTCTCTCTGATGGACTTAAATGTACCTTTGAACACCATCATGATGCGAATGTATTAGAGTTTCATCCAAATCTAATACCAAAACTTTTCTTCTGACGAGACTGAGACGGTGCTTTGACAAAGGACTCAAAGGGACTACTTCATATTTTACTGTTTGGTGTTGAAGAATCTGCAACAAAAATCATATACCATTATGGAATCTATTACAAAGATTAAAATGAATTTTTACGCAAAAAGACAACAAAATGAGACATGTATAATGAAAACAAGTTCATATTACAGCATGAACAATCAATTGTACTTTGAAACCGGGCAAAATTATTCATAAAAAGTGGACATTAAATCGAGTGGACAAGAGTCAACAACAATAGCTTGTTTCCAAGTCCATTAGTCACACAAATAAATTAAAATTGAGTAAAGTTTCCCCTTACCTGTCTTCCATTCTTTTTTACAAAGTAACAGACGCAGTTCCAAATTTTATTCAAGAAGAGTAGAACATTATTTATGGTCATTTTAACAAATGTTAACATTGTTAATAAACTAGAATTTTGATAGTCAATTTTTTTGAAATCTCCCCGCGATGTCATAGATTCATAGAATCTTTGTTACATGTGAGAGTCATCCCAAAAACGTCGGACAAACCCGAGTTTTGGTCCATTTCAATATGACATGAGGGTCAAATTGATGGCCCAGTATGTTGGGTACATGTCCAAGATTTTTTCTTTTTTTAAGACCTCAAGGGTCATGGAAAGAGGTCATTTTCTAAAGTGACCCCAATAATGGGTAAATCAATGTTTCTTTTCATAATGCAAGTTTAAAAGCTCAATCCATGTCGCTACCACCCACAATTCTTACAAATAAGAGTTGACATTGACCTACAGTCCGTCTCAATCTCTGGACATGTCCAGAGAAGTATAATTTCCACCATATTCTTGACTACAATGCTCTTCTGTGTACTTTCCTTTGTACACACAACCTTTGTTTTATGTTTATAGTTTAAATTATGAAATGGAATCTATACATTTTGTTTTAATGTTTGCATTCTTTTTTATTTGGTATAAATATGGTCGGAAATTGACCAAAATGATGGTGTCGGCATAATTTTGTCCGTCGTCTAAGTTCCAAGGATAACTTGATTTTTTTCAAGTCTGCCACCTTCGGACACTCCTCCCCCTGCAAAATTCAGAACGTGCTCTCTTACCACGCTTTTATTTCTCTCTCTACACTTTTTGGTCAGCAGATTTGGTCCAAGGAACATTGTGAGTTTAATTGTTGAAATTTAGTATCATTGAACTGAATTCATCGTCTGTTGATATCACAGTTTAGTCCATCAATATGGTTCAAGTCGATAAAAGAAAGGTAAGGATAAAATCATTCAAGTAAAACTCTGCAATTTAGTCTATTCCCATCTTCCTTTTTTTAACTATTATTTTTCTTGCTACAGTCTGCAGGAGGATCTCCTTTTCCTAATAAACCACAACAACAGAGAAATAGTCCTAAAGGCTTTGGTTCTCCTAAAAATTTTGGTGGTGGTGGAGGTCGGAAATTTGATGGTCCCAAGAAATTCGATGGACCTAAAAAGTTTGATGGCCCCAAGAAATTCGATGGACCTAAAAAGTTTGGTGGCCCCAAGAGTTTCGACGGACCAAAGAAGTTTGGTGGGCCCAAGAATTTTGGAGGACCAAGAGGAATAAGTGCAAATTTGTCAAGACCCAATAAACAAGCTGATGAGAAGCCCGCTGGATCTCCCATGAAGATTGAGGTAGTACAGGAGACAGTAACGGAGCCTAAAAATACCAAAAATGGATCAGAATTGAAACAACTGAATCCTAAATCAAAGGCAATTAAGAAAGATAAGAAAGGTCCAACTGCCAAGAAACAACAGAATAATCAACAAGTAAAACAAGCGGGTAAAGCGAAGACAGGAAAGAAAAATCGTCATCAACGTCTTCAAGCGGTATGTAATTTTTTTTAAAGGCATTATGGAAGTTTTTATTTATTCAGCAAATCTTAGAAAATGCTATATCTCATGTTTTAATTATTGTTTACTTTGTATATAGAAATTGGATAAACGGGTTCGATCCAAGGAAATGTGCGAGAGAGCCTTAAAGGCTGAGCAAGATTTGGGCCATTCTGCTCGTGTCTTTTCAGTCAAGCTCGCTGATCCCGTCGTATCAAATGAGGTTGTTCAAGGATGGAATTCTGCTGTGGAGACCTGTATTTTTACTAAACCTGTAGAAGCACGCCAATTTTTGATTGTCTTCAAACCTGGAACTAATGTCAAAAAAGAAGTTGAAGCCCTTCGTAAAATTAGTTTTGGAACCGGCAAATTAACTGTGAGTGTATGCATTATATTATTCTCTCTTTTTTTATTCGTTTATGTTAATGTTCATTTGTTCATATCACATAATACCACAAAAATCTTACGCATCTATTTTAACACATTTCATTAGGTTGAGGAGAAATCTGAAGGTGATCATCATCAAGCATCTGGTGCCGATTTAATTGATCCATTCACCGTATATATTACTAATTTGGAGGAAACTGTGACTAGAGAAGATATTAAGACTCTATTCCCCAAGGCTTCTAACATAATGAATCCACGCAAACATAACCCTAGATTAGGGTAAGGAAAATATAACTTTGTTCATCTTCTTACATTGTAATTATCATGCGATTGAATGATTCTAAATTTTCATTGGTCTTTTTTTCATTCACAGATCATCTGGTAAATTTACTTTTATTGCCTATGAGTCGGCCGACGAAGCTTTGGCGGCATTTAAACAAAATTATAGTGGAGTCGTTAAGGGTAAATCATTAGTTATGCGCTTCCGTCGCATCACTCAACATGAAAAGAAAGAACCGGAACAAGTAAAGGCCCAAGCTACCCCTGTTAAAGCTGAGAAACAAACACCCGCTAAAGGAGCAAAACCAGGCACTCCAGTACCTGTTAAAGTTGAGAAACAAGCCATCACCTCTGCAAAGAAAGCTACTCCAGATACTAAGAAAAATTTGCTTAATAAAAAATTGGCCCTTAGTGCCAAGATGGAGGAAGATGACGATGATGATGAGGTAATTTTATTTGTTAAGAAAATTTTTTATTTAAATATTATTCCCAAAATTTGTATTGTAGTTTAGCAATTTTTGAAGCTCATTTCAAAACCTTTAAAATACTTATTGCCTTCACTTTCAGGACGAAGATGACGACGACGAGGATGATGATGAAGGTGTTGCAGGGATTGAAGTCGATGATGATGAAGACGACGACGAGGATGATGATGTAAGTTTTTATGAAATTGGCATGCAAGTTAAGTGTAACATGGGTATATAACTGAAACTATCTGTACATGCCTATTTAAAAATTAATTTTACTTTAAACAAATTTAGGATGAGGAGATGGGTGCTTTAGAAGCTGGAGATGATGATGACGACGATGATGATGATGAGGTAAATTTTTTTTGCGAGTTTATTGCAGTCTATTAAAAAATTCATATTGGTTTATGGTTTTTATTTTGTTCAGTAGTGTTAGTCTTTTTTCTTCCACTTTTTCTACATTCGAAACTTTGAGCTATGGAAGTAGCACCTTATTTAATTAAATTTAATCTAATTGCAGGATGACGACGACGATGATGATGATGACGACGACGATGATGAGGATGATGATGATGATATTTCCGATTAATTTTTTTTTAAAAAAAATATATATAAATTTATAATAAACATTCTTGTTAATTGTTCAATTCTTAACCTTTACCAACATAATATAAGTACTTGGTCTTTCACAGTATCTTATGTAATGTTCTCCTATAAAAATAATGTTGAACTTTTGTTATTCTATGGTATATAGAATTTATTTTTAGCTCATTTTTATTTTTAGAAAATTAGTGTGTTGCAACATGCTAAACTTTTTTTCTATATATTGTATTATAATATATAAGTGTACATAATTTTGTCAGCTGGTATTCATGGGAGGCTTAAAATTAAATCTCGCCCTGTCATAATTTTCTAGTGTTCAAATTTCTTGGACTAAATTGTGTATTATTGTTTCTTGTTCTTTTTACTGCTATTATTTTTCGTAATGTTCACCTGACTGACCCCTTGTTGTAACTGTTTTGAGTTGGACAATAAAAAAATCTTTATTAGTTAATTATGTTATTTTGAACTACATTATTGTCATTTACTGAGGTGCTTACAAAATTACTCGTATTCTAATCAGCTATCAGTTTTATTCAGTAGCTTCATTGCACCACCAAAATCTCATAAACAGGTGTGCACTGCGTGTACATTAAAAATTTTTATTCCTGCCCGTTCGTGGTCATCAATATGGGAAGAAAGACAGATGTTCCACGAACACAACCTTCCTCTAGTTCTCATCACTTGTGTATAAAGTTTGTGTAAATGACCGTTACATGTGTAAGTAAACTTTCAACTGATTACAATAATAGTAAAGTGCTTTCATGCTACTGCACTCGTTAAATTGCAAATAATTCAATGTGACGAAATAGACAGCTACTTTTGATTCCTAATATTTACTCTATAAGTAACTTGATTGATATTTTTATTGGAAATATAAGGACAATTTGTGAATTAATTGGTACAGTAATGGCATTCCCCTTAACGCCCACAAATGTACTGAATAAAGTACGCCATGACTATGTCAGTACTGACTGTAGTTACTGTAGGGTCAAAAATTAAAGGGTGAATCATCTATGAACAAGTGAATGTCAAAAACTGAAAACAATAGTTTATCCATTCCAGACAATTGGATACATGCACCAAAACACTATAACTAGTAAGTAGATAATGATCATAAGCTTACAGTAAAAGAATAGAGACTCTTCTTTTATCATATAAAATTGGTCAAAAACACAAAATTAATAACTTTTTATTTCCTGGTACATTGACATTATTATTCTATCGTGGTTTATATGCAAGAAAGGATTTAGGATTTAGTGCTAACGACATTGTATACAGTTGTCACACTGTTCTTATATCTGTAATCTACGAAGATGATATTATGTGTAATATTTATAATATTGCTAGACACTTTATTTAACACGTCTGTCATGCTAAGTCGGAATTAAATTTAATAGTAAAGACAAGACCTACAGCCTTCGCTCTTCATATGCATACAATTTTAATATACTTACATATAGTACTGACTGACTGTATAGACAAACTCAGATTAGATAAAATTGGACTCAAATTTCATGACCAAGTTGTACAAAACGATTGCTAAAGATGAAAGGGCATATAATTTTTTTTGTCATAATTTCTCTCCCTCCCTCACACTCCAGTAAGTAGAATTTATGATTGACGATCAGTCTCAAATTTTGTATAGAGTAGTAGAGTTGGTGCTCTCCTTGTTCACATCATAAAAATTCTTGAAGAAAA
This sequence comes from Arrhopalites spinosus, assembly GCA_034700945.1. Classification (NCBI taxonomy): domain Eukaryota; kingdom Metazoa; phylum Arthropoda; class Collembola; order Symphypleona; family Arrhopalitidae; genus Arrhopalites; species Arrhopalites spinosus. The sequence continues at coordinate 48,109 of JAQIVZ010000409.1, forward strand.
ACATGAGCCGGTCGTTGTCATCCTTTCTTTGTATTATAGCTTCTTGGCTAGTAGTGTTCTTACTATGTCCCGGTCAAATTGTGACTGAGGAGGTCACATTGGGCATTACCCAATGGGGGGATACAAGACTAATGTATGACGTCATGGAGGTAATGTTTCTTTCTTGTCCCTATTTAATAAAGTTTTAATGTATCACTTATTTTTGACCCAATGTGTTGACATAGGCAGGAAACCTCCCAAATCCTTGTTCATCAGGTCAAAAATGTGTGGGAGGAATTCCCCTTCTCATGAGCTATATTAATTACACTCAAACCAATTACTTGAAAGATGTGAACCAGCAATTGTCCATTGCCACTGGAAATTTAGTTTCTGGGGAAAGTGGGTACTTGAGTCTTTTGGGATGGGAAAAATTTGGATTACTGCTCAGTCAGAAGAACCTTTACCAACCAAATTTCATGGTAAAGAGTCTATATGTACTTGTCACCATGTACTTACGTGTACTTTTATTTTTTTAAAAATTTTAATCAAATATTTTGTACTGTCATTGTAGTCTTTAGGAATCAAAGAATTTGAAGCTGGACTATCAGTTACGAATGACTACTTAAAACCCACCTTCACAAATATCAAAACGATCATCACAAATGTCAACTGTGAAGAGCAGACTGGCGCCATAGAACAAGTTTTTTGTGGGACTTACACAATTAATAATATAATATATCACGAACTGAAAGGCGTGTCCATTGGAATCGTTGGTTTCCTTAATCCCTTAGTGAATGTAATGACAAAGTACCAATTAGTTGCTTGTAAATATTTTATAAATTATGTACAACTGACCAGATAATTAAAATTTAATTATTAAATATACATTTTGTTCTGAATGAAGCAACTTGGAGATGCTGGAAATCTAAACTTTACTGACCCAGCTGACGCCATTGCTAAGGCATTGGAGTCTGACCCTTTGAAGAGTGCCGATTTTGTGATTGCTATCGGTACAGGAACTAATGATATATCCAAGTCTATTATTGACAAGTCTGGGGGTAAGGTCAAGCTTGTCATCTACGGTGGAGGTAGTTTAACGGGTATGCTCTCAATTATTAAACTTTGATAAATTCATTTTAAACATGAATTTCCATTTCATAGGAAATTATCCAATGTCATACAAAGATGCTTTCATTGCCACAACGGGATCAAAATATGGAACAAGGGTAGGAGCCCTTAAACTAACTATTGACACAACCACTAAGGCTGTGACTGTGGACGGACATGTTAGAGATGTAGACTCGGTCAATGACCTGGGCATTGTATCAAGCAAGTCAAAGCACTGACCTTTTTTTAAATTAAAGTTGTTTAACATATTTTAATGTTGTGATTATTTTTATCTCTTCCTCTGGCTTTCAGATCAAGATGCTACAAAAACATGGTCGGAATTGGTAAAGAATAGTAAAGGTGGTGAAAACGTTGTTTTGACTCGTGTCAAATTGGATGGAACGCCCTGTTGGAGTAAAGAATGTAATCTGGGAAATCTAGTCACGGATGCAATGGTCCATTGTGCTCAGAATTATAAAGGTGACAAGATGAGTGATTCAGATTTGAATGTGATCTTGAAGGGTCCCATAATGAGTATCTGGCATGGAGGGGCACTTTTGAAGGATGATGTAGAGGCAGAAAGTAAGTGTGTGACTCTGTTGGTAATTAAGTCATTAACAGGGCATTAATAATTACTTTATTGTTTTTTTATAGATATGGTCAAACGACTTGACGTTCACAAATGGCTTCCATATCATAATAAAGCCTATTTAGTTAGAATTACTGGCTCAACTTTGAGAAAACTCTTTGAAACGAGTTCTGAAGGACTACAGGAGAATCCTTTGCGTAAATGGGGTCAATTTCTTCAAGTTTCTAGTAAGTCCTGCCACAAATCAATTTTTATCAATAAATAAATCAAAAAGATTATGAAGTACTTAAGAGTAATTAAAATGCTGAATTTAATTTTCAAAGGTGGAATGGAAATAGTCTACAATGATAGACAACTCTCCCGTATCCGAACCGTTCACTTAGAGGATGGAATCCCCACACTCAAAGAAATTGGTGATGAAAATGAGTACTTTTTGGTCATCCCTTCAATTATATACAAACAAAAAAGTGTTTGGGACTACATGACAAAGGACCGGTTCAAATTGATCCCTATAATTGACAAACCATACTTGGATATTGGTACTAATTTACAGGCATTAATTGAAACTTTTTTAAAATTAATTAATGACATTTTTTTTGCTTATATAGGATACGATGATGATTGCCTCTTGAATTACTTGAAAACCAGTGGAACTGTGTCAACTGGTTTCGACGAGAGAATGTTTCTGAGTGATCAAGACTCCCCATCATCCGGCGGTGGTTCCTGTAAAAAGAATACTGGATTGACTGTCTTTCGTAAGTGTGAAAAAAGTGGGAAATAATTAATTTCCTTCATAAATAATTTTATTAACTAAAAAAGGGAATTTATTAATTTTTTCAGTAACTCTACTCATCACTACAGTCATTATTGGTCTAGGATGGGGCTGTTGGCGTTTCATAATTAAACCACGTCGTGCAAATAATAATTGTTTATAGTGTGTCCTATTGAATATTTATAGTTCCGTTGTTGTCCTCATGAAGTATTAATAAAAAATTGAAATTACCATGCACTCATTAGCAAGTTGAAGCACTAAACGTAGTTTAAACTAATTTTGTCATTTATAAGCTGGGATCTCAAGGTAAAAGCTCTCGCCATCTAATAAATAACCTACATAGAAGATACGCAATTGAGTCTTCTCGGCGTATAACCGAATGCAAGGCAATGGAGTTACATGGGCACACTCTTAGGTACATACTGCATTGGGTCACGTGTGCTCCTTTCAATTCTCTAAATATCGAAACCCTTTTTCAGTCTAAGCAATTTAAGTATTTTGAGTTTCACACATTAAGTATTATAATTGATCATCATGCATCGAATAATCACCCGTTTGGGTACTAGTAAACCTACTCTTAATGCCCTCAAAATTAAGAGTAGGTCAGCGTCCAGTTCACCGGTGAAAACGCCAAATCCTAAAACAGTCGTAGCAGCCACAACAACAAGTAAAAATTATTCATCAGCTGCTGCGGAACCTTTCTTGAACGGATCTTCAAGGTTTGTATAAATGTTGTTAATTGTTAATCAGAATTACATACTACATAAAATAAGAAAAATTGAATTTTTCTGTATTTATCAAATTGACTTGTGACCGTTGGTCCATACAACAAAATATGATTATATTTAACTCTGTGTATCAAAATTGATGAAAAATATTTAATTCTAGTACTTATGTCGAAGAAATGTACAATGCTTGGTTAGAGGATCCTAAATCTGTTCACACTGTAGGTGATATCATTTATTTGTAATTGATTTTTTTTATCTATGCATTATGATTTCTGATACTTGTAGATTGCATTATGTAAACTTTGAGGGAATACTAATAATAATAATAACATTAAAATACTTTATTTATTTTAATTATAATGATGATTACAGTCATGGGATGCTTTCTTCCGAAATGCATCTGCTGGTGCTTTACCTGGGTCAGCCTACCAGCCACCACCTTCTTTAGCTCCTTTACCTTCAAATACATTACCCCTTTCTAGTTTCATTCCTTCCGGACAAGTTGGATTTCCTACATCTATGGGAGGAGGTAAAACAAGATTTACAATGTTAAACCGTGAATATATAAATTGTTTTATTCTTGTTTTATTGTAAAACATTACAATATTTAAATCTCGTGTCTTAATGTTTTGTATGTAGGCCACTTAACAGAGAAAATTATTGATGATCATCTTGCTGTGCAAGCCATCATCCGATCCTACCAAGTATGTATTATTTATTATTATTTTTAAAAACACCATTCAAAACTAATTCTTATGTAGTACAATGATTGAATGATACAAAAATATTTTCCTCTTCTTTCTTACTCGTGTGTTAATCGTAAAAATGGGTATTTTTCATTTCAAATGTGTGATCTCTTCACTGTTTTTTTTCAAGAAAAATTCATTTCTGATTTTGTCTCTTGAGTAATCGAATGATTTTGCGGGACTATATTTTTTTACTTTGCTATAATAATTGTATTATTTAATATGTTTAACTTTATAGTTGGAAGTTTTTAATTATCACTGTATATATTTTTTTTACATATTGTTACTTTTTTGCATGATGCATTTATTATTTTGCCCGCATGCACAATTATTAACTCAATCTTATAATTAGATTAAATATAATATATTCTGATATGGTCGGTGCTGCTTTCAATGTCAACTTGGGTGCTTTCCATGATCACAAAAAATAAGATTTCTTTCAGACTGAAATCGTTATCGACTCTCTCTATATAGAATCAAGCAAAGCTATATTTAGACAGAGTTTGAACTTTTACAAAAAAAAAATCAAAAGAATTTACAAGTTGATCATTTTTGTTAGGACTATATACAAGAATTAATATTAGATTTCGACTTCCGGTTAACACTTTTCTCTTTTTCTTCCTTGACCTTGACCTATACAATGAGGTTATTTTTTTGTTGTTTTAAACTGCACTAATATTGGATTTAAAATTACAAATCCTACAGTGAATTTTACAATATGTGACAGTGAAATTTTGCATATATATATATATTGAATCGTCACTTTTCACTAATAATTCTACAAAACTTTTTACAATACTATTGTATTGCATTTACAATCAATGTAGTGGAGATGATTTTTTAAGATAAACTACCTATAATAAGAAATAATATCTGTATAATTTTTGTGAGAGTTTACAACAAAAGTTTTGACGATTGATGAGTTTTGAAAAAAAGCAACCATTTTTTTTGTCGTTTAACTGAAAATTATAAAGAGACTAATCTAATCCCAATTCTAATCCAAAAAAGTCGAGAGGTCATCACATCGCCCAACTGGATCCTTTGGAAATAGCCGATTCGGGAAGAAAGGAGCTCGTCTATAGAAACTACATGTTGGGTAATTTTCGTTATACATTTTTTTCTACTACTACTTTAGAAAACGAGGTTGAGGTATTTAAAAGGGAAAAACAAAACGGTCCATCATCATCAACAACAATATAGACAACAATAGCTTGATGGATTGTTTTCAACTATAGGTTTATCAGCACTACTAGATAGAAAACACATGGAAAAATTAGTAGAGTTTAACCAAAGAATAATAAATATGCTCTATGAACGAGATATATTTGGTTTAAAAAATATTTAGTAATGCTGTGTAGATTATATTGCTTATGCTTCATTCCCTGTTGTGTAACCATCTGCTTTTTCTAACCGTTTGTCACTTCTCTTTTTTTTGTTCTTTCTGTTGTCTTTATTTACTGGGAGTACTTAAATTGTAATCTAATTTATGGTTGTGGCTTCCTATAGTCGGTCACTTGTAATGACAACTAAAAAAAGAGTTTGTGTTGTTTGAAAGTACTTAATGCTTTACTATCCGTCAATCTGCCTGTCTTTCTGTCTATAAAATCTTTTTGGGAGGGATTAAAATGTGTTGTGTGAGATGAATATATGGAATTTTATACCGTGATTTTATGTATAAAAAACAAAAACAACAACGAAATACTTAAAAAAATTCCAAAGATTCGAGGGCACAACATCGCGGAATTAGATCCGCTGAGGATCAGCGCCGCTGACCTGGACGATGGAACTCCAATGGAGCTCATCTATAAGTCATACTCGTTCGGTAATTTCATACAAAAAAACAGTCCAAGCTAAGCAACTGATTTTTTTATTAGAATAGAAAATTGATCCATAACAATTATTTCACAACACGGTATTTTTGTTTCGTATTATTTTTCTTTGTGTCCCCCCCCCCCTTCTTGCAATCAATCTGCTCACTAAAGCCATAATTCTTATACATAATATAATGATAATACATGTATGATTAAATAATAGTATTTTCATAATTATTAATCAATTTGATGATCTCCTTGTAACGATGATCTCCCGTTAATAGAGTATTTCATGTTTTTTTTGTTTTGCATTTTTATATAAAACTGTAATAAAATGTAAACAAATACAAGGTTTTGATATTTACACAAAATTATCCTATATTACGGTATAGATATTTAATTCATCATCTTATTTCGCAGACCAGGGCAGACCTATATACAAAATATCGTTAGTAGAAAATGTCACTTGACGAAAACAAAAGCAAAACCCAAAAAAAAGAAGTTGTACTGTGTATAAGTATACTTTGTGTAATCTGTACATTACATTTATTTACAAACAAAAAAGGGTAGATATTTAGTTCAGTGTTGATTCATCTCTTATTTGGAGTATTCAGTCAAGTTTTCGAAAAACTAAATTGGGAGTCTTGTACGCAACTTATTTTATTTATTTTCTTCTGTCGTGCTAATGTTTCATTTTATGTTTTGATGTACGACTCTCATGTTTTTCTAGTTTAATTTGAATAGTATTTCTGAATTCTAATTTTAATTAAAATGATCAGAGTGTTGAATGTTACATATCCTATCCTAAAAATCTAATTGACGTCTATTTGTTTGTGTACGAGCAGAAGAGAATGACATGGATCGAGTTTTTAAACTCCCAGCTACAACATTTATTGGAGGCAAAGAAAAGTCACTACCCTTAAGAGAAATCTTGAAGAGACTAGAAGATGCTTACTGTAGATCAATTGGAGTTGAATTTATGTTCATCAACTCATTAGAACAGTGCAATTGGATTCGACAGAAAATGGAACCACCCGGCATTACAAACATGGATAATGAAACAAAACGACTTATACTTGGACGATTGACCAGAGCTGCTGGTTTTGAAGCATTCTTGGCAAAGAAATGGTCAAGTGAGAAAAGGTACTAAAGACAAAAAAAATTATCAACTATATCCATACGTATGAGTATTTCAAAAAAATTCATGATTATAATAAATATCTTGTGACCATTTTTTACTCAGATTTGGACTAGAAGGTTGCGAAATTCTCATCCCAGCAATGAAACAACTTATTGACAGATCAACAGAGTATGGCGTTGAATCTATCATCATGGGAATGCCCCATCGGGGTCGACTAAATGTTTTGGCCAATGTGTGCAGGAAACCTTTGGAACAACTTTTTAGTCAGTTTGCTGCATTAGAGACAGCTGATGAGGGTATGAGGAAGCATAATTATAAAATACCTTAACGTGTATATTTTAATGTATCTATATCATTAATTAATTTTTTATGGCTTGTTTTTCAACATAAAATAAACTTTAATAAATTAATAGGATCTGGAGACGTAAAATACCATCTGGGTACGTATATTGAGCGACTCAATCGAATGACGAACAAAAATATACGACTGGCTGTTGTTGCTAATCCAAGTCATTTAGGTAAAATTCTTTAAAGCTAAATTTTTAAGAATTTAAGAGAATCATGACTACATTGAATGGACTTGTAATTATATTTAATATCCGTGAATCAATTTTTTTACAGAGGCTGTTGATCCAGTCGTACAAGGAAAAACTAGAGCAGAACAGTTTTATCGTGGTGATAATGAGGGTAAAAAAGTGATGTCTATACTTTTACATGGAGACGCTGCCTTCTGTGGTCAGGGAATTGTATTCGAAACCTTTCATTTATCCGACCTCCCTGACTACACAACTCACGGAACAATTCACATTGTTGTGAACAATCAAATTGGCTTTACTACTGATCCTCGATACTCCCGTAGTTCTCCCTATTGTACAGACGTTGCACGGGTTGTTAACGCTCCTATTTGTAAGTCTCGTGTATCAACTTATGTTTTCTTTTCATTGCAAGTTATTTAATTTCAAAACATTGTTTTTCAGTCCATGTAAATGCTGATGACCCAGAGGCTGTCATATATGTATGTAATGTTGCTGCAGAATGGAGAGCTACTTTCCATAAAGATGTTGTTATTGATTTGGTAAGCTCATTGTGTTGACAATTGAACAGAAAATATTTTTTTCTTATTATAATTTTATTATTAAATCATCTCTTTTTATTTAATAGGTTTGTTACCGCCGGGGCGGTCACAACGAAATTGACGAACCTATGTTCACACAACCTTTGATGTAAGTTTTGTCTACATTATTTTATTTTTATTTCTGTTGTGAAAATTTACGTGATTTCAAGTTCATTTTTAACATTTTATTATCAGGTACCGTAAAATTAAACAAACCAAGCCGTGCTTGGATAAATATTCTCAAAAACTTATTAGTGAAGGTAAGCTGTTTGTTTTATTGTCATGTTAAAGTTTATGTATTCTGAATACAGTATTCATATCAAAAATTTGAAATAATGTTACAGGAGTTGTGTCACCTGAAGATGTTAAAGATGTTCAAGATAAATACGACAGAATTTGTGAGGAATCATTCAAATTGTCAGCCCAGCAAACGCAAATAAAGTTTAAGGTGATATTTTAAGAATTATTAATGAAATATTGAATGTACCCAAATAAATTTAAATCATATTTTAATTAATGTAGGATTGGCTTGATTCACCTTGGTCTGGATTTTTTGAGGGTAAAGATCCATTGAAAGTAAATCAAACTGGTGTTCAGTAAGTGATATTTTTTAACTAGTATTGTTACCCATGTTTAATCAGAATCAGATGTACAGTACTTGTGTGAAAAAATGTGCTTAGAGTTATAATTTGTAAAATAGTTCATACCTTTTTTTATTTACAGTGAAGAAACTTTAAGTCATATTGGTAAACGCTTCTCTTCCCCACCCCCAAATGCTGCTGAATTTGAAATTCACAAGGGCTTAGAAAGAATCTTAAAGGCGAGAATGGAAATGGTACGTCATTTTATACTATACTTTTATTTTCTACTAAAATTGATTTTATGATTATATGATTTTAGATTTTTAATTAATTTTTTGAATTACATTTTTGTTCATGTGTATAGGTACAAAATCGTCAAGTAGATTGGGCATTGGGAGAAGCTATGGCATTTGGTTCTTTACTTAAAGAGGGAATTCATGTTCGTCTGTCTGGTCAGGTACATTTTTTGAATAATATATACTTACTATAATATAGGTACAACTTGAATTCGTTTAATTTTTATGTCGTTGTACATCGAACATGTAATCATTTCGTGTATATTACAGGATGTGGAAAGAGGTACTTTCTCCCATCGGCATCATGTACTTCATCATCAGAAAGTAGACAAGGCGAAATACACACCATTATGTAATCTGTATCCTGATCAAGCACCTTACACTGTAAATATTTTTTAAAATGAATATTTGTTTTGGCAAATGCCAATATTTTTGAGTTTATAGCAATTGATTGTATAATTATTATAAATTTTGAAAATATTTTACTTTCGTATTTCTATAGGTGTCCAACTCGAGTTTGAGTGAATTTGGAGTCCTTGGCTTTGAACTCGGCTATTCGATGACCAACCCGAACGCATTGGTCTGTTGGGAAGCTCAGTTTGGAGATTTCAACAACACAGCGCAGTGTATTATTGATCAATTTATTTCTTCGGTTGGTATTAATTAGTTATTTTTTAAAAATAATTATATTTTTTGGAGTGTTACACACTAACCATTGTTTTTTTTTGGTTTAGGGTCAAGCTAAATGGGTCCGACAGTCAGGCTTAGTTCTACTCTTACCTCATGGAATGGAAGGTAAAGCAAAAAAAATATTTTTAAAAACTTAATTTAAAAATTATTTTTACAAGTATCATAATAAAACATTCTTTACCATGTCAAGGCATGGGCCCTGAACATTCATCCGCCCGTTTGGAGAGATTCCTTCAGATGTCAAGTGATGATCCAGATGACATCCCACAGCCTTTCCATGCAAATACTAACGTTGAACAGCTTCACGATATCAATTGGATTGTGAGTTCAAAATGTCAAAAAAAGTTATTTTAATGGACATGTTGTTTACAATTTGAAGTATGCAGTGTAATTGAAATTTTCAATTCAATTACAGGTCGCCAATTGTTCTACACCAGCAAATTACTACCACATCCTACGTCGACAAATTGCCCTACCGTTCCGTAAACCGTTGATTCTCATGACTCCCAAGTCTCTTCTTAGACATCCTGAAGCGAGGTCAAGTTTTGATGAGATGGTGACAGGAACCGACTTTTTACGAGTCATCCCTGAAGCTAATGAAGGAAGACGTTATCGGAAGTTGATCTTCTGCTCCGGAAAAGTATATTATGATTTGAAAAAGGCACGAGCTGATCGAAAATTAGAAGATGATGTAGCAAGTAAGTAACCAATTTCTTTGTGTTAAAAATATTTAAATTTGCTCATTCTTTTGGTTTAGTACATACATTATATGTATCATCAATGATGATTCATCATTAATTTTAAATGCTACAAAATCGGAAAACTATAAAGTAATTGTGTATATTACTCTTTTCAGTTGCAAGACTTGAGCAAATTAGTCCTTTCCCTTATGTAAGTAAAAAAAACTTTCATATGTATCCGATTTAAATTTTATATGATAATTACTTATACAATGAAACCTTCCAAAACTAAAGTTTTTTTAAAAATTTATTAATTTAGGATGCCGTAAAGGAAGAAGCTGATAAGTAAGAAACTTGTATTCTCGATACACTATAAAGATTTATATTGATGGGAAATATTCATGTATTGCCTGTATCCAAGATTTACTGATCTTATGATTATTTCTTCTTTATAGATATCCCTCCGCTCAAATGACGTGGGTTCAGGAGGAACATAAAAATCACGGAGCTTGGACATACGTTCAACCTCGCTTTAATAATTTATTGCATAGAGAGATGCAATATGCAGGTAAATGTCGTTGACTATATAATTATGCATATAATGTTAATAACATTGTAATGTAATGTACACCATTGATCCAATTTTAAAAGACTAAATTAATTAGTCAAATATTAATCCGTGTGTTTAACTTTTTAGGAAGGAAATCAGCAGCAAGTCCTGCTACAGGAAGTAAAATGGCCCATTATAAAGAAACGGAACAAATGTTCAATGACGCTTTTGCTCAGGCAAACTAAAAAAATAATAATATATATAATGTAACCGTCATCACAGATGCTTTCAACGATAACTCTTGACCTTTTAAACCATACCTTTTTTCTGTCTGTCTCTACTCTGATGATATCGGATTATAATATATGGTATTTAGCTTTAGCCTGATTATTTATCCACCGTGTCAAGCTCAAATACTTGCTTGATAGACGCACTAGTTATCGTATAGATGTTATATATAAATATATAACTATGCTTAAACAAAATTATAAGCAAATTATAATATATATATATATTATAAAAACAAAAATGATAATGTTGTTACTACTATATTCTCTGCACTTCATTATTACACAATACATATATTTATGTTCAACGTATTTAAACTCCAAGTTAGTAAAAAGAACCAAAATAAAATTCGCACATACGTAGATGAATGATGGCTCCTTAATTTTATCATATTATATATAAATAGCATATTTATTTCACTGCTATTTAGTTGTCTCTTTGATCTTTCATCTAAATATAGAATTTTCATTCATATTTTTAATCATCAAAATTCATTTAGGGGCAACCTGTATTTTCATCCAACTAGAAATTTTTTTTGAGACACTCCAACCGCCATTTATGGCGAGATTCTGTACTACAGCAAAGGGAAAAAAAAAGTTTTTTTGGCTCCGGAAATGAAAACTGTTTATTTCGTTATTTGGTCAATCGGTCATTTCTCCAATTTGACAGAATATTATCCTGTGTCCCAACGAACTGAGGACTAATCTGGTCATCCCTCGAGTATCATGTCAAGTTTATCAAAATGACCATGGAACCGGGTGTCAAATTGGAGGTCAGCGACTTCAAGGGGATTTGGTACCCTGCTAAAGTGTTGGAAATTGATCGTGATGAAAATGAAGTCTTAGTGCATTATGACAAGTGGTCATCTCGGTTTGATGAGTGGATAAAATGTGACAGTAATAGACTCCGTCCAACACCGGAAGCAAATGTTGTCAAGTAAGACTTTTAATATTTGAAAACTTAATTACGAGAAGAGGCCACGGTAACGGATTCTTGTAAGATTTGACACACTCGTAGTTCAGGTCATTCTGACAACGAAAAGTCTAGTCAGACCATCTCGTAAGTAGGATTCAGAGAAAACCCGGGTCACTGTCATTTCTCTTATGGTTATTATGAGTGTGACAAATTTTCCTGAATTGTGGCCTCTCTTCGTTAGCAAGTTATCTGTACAATTTGATTTACTTGATTTTATCATATTGAACGTGTAAAAGATTTTATGAAATAATGGAAATTTTCTTTCTTGATGTGTAGAATTGAATTTAAAGTGGGTGAAAGAGTAGAGGCTGTGTGGAGTACGGACGGAAATCGTTATCCAGGTGTCATACAAGGAGTCCTTCCTAATGGTAAGATCTTTAATATGAGTAACATTACAGTATTGTAGAAAGATAAGATATATCATATTTAATATTCCATGTAAATGTGATTAATTTGTCTTTATGTTCTATTTAGACTATTATGAGATTCTCTTTGAGGATGGAATCAAATGCAAGAAAAAAGTCAGCCAGATATTTAAAATTCAAAGGATCACTCGCCGAGCCTCAGCAGCTTTACAACAACAAAAAATGGGAAAAGGGGTCAAAAGTCAAGTAAAGCAACAACCACAACAATGCACCTCTTTTACTTCTATGGGAATTGATTCATTGTTCCCTCGTCGTCGATCAACAACAAGTTTGTCATCACAAGATATTCTTGCACCACCTGGTATTGCTCTTCCTACTTTTTCATATCCTTGTGCCACAAGTTCTTTTGCCTCACGTCACTCAATTTTTGAACCAGTTGCAGATTTAGGAAAAAGAAAACGGGCCTCACATGACTACTCCTTATTCTTAAAAGTTCCAAAGGCACCAAGGAAACCTCGGGACCCATCCGACTCTCCTGATGGTAAAGCAGGACCTGGCCCAGGAAGACCAAGATCCAGAAAAATTAAGACTGATGATTTGGAAGCTCCTTCTAATGCTTCTACAACTAGTACAGAAATTAAAATTGAACCAGAATTAAATATTAAAGTTGAGCCTAGTGATGCAGTATTTTTGGAGAGTAGTGAAGTAAGAACTAAAATAGATGTTGAGAATCATGAGGGAGGTGGTAATTTAACTTGTGATGGAAGATCAAAGAGAAATCGTAAAAGTAGCATGAAGGCAATTGAGAATATTGCAGCAGAATGCGAAAAGACACCAAGGAAAAAAGGGACATCATCTCGTCGCTCTACTTTAACAACACTAGAACCTTCCGCTCCATTGGAGACACCCCCACAACCATCAGCTTCATCAACGTTACAAATAGTTACAGGATGTACGACACCAATAGTTGATTCTCAACCAGATGGTTTTGTGGATGCAGATGGAAATACGGTCGTGATAGAACAAACTAGTGATGGTGGATGGATTTGTCCTGTGGAAGTAGAAAAATGTGGAAAACATTTTCGAAAAGAGTCCCTCTTACAAATGCATTTAAAACATTATCATCCTGAAACAAATATCCAGTATCGAGGAAGAAAGTTAATGAATGTAGTAGAAAGTGCTTTTGCAAGGGCTGCCTATGTATACGAGGCAACAGTAGAAAAGGAATTATTTGTGCCCCCACTCGAGTCCACTGTTCCTGTCACCAAAGGAAGAAGAAGGGTATCCCCCGTGACGATCGCCACCACTCCTAATGTTATCTCACCTTCCTTGTCTGGAGAATTGGGTGAAAATGAATCATCACTCAAAAAACATCATGGTTCCCTTGAAGAGTTACAAGTTGATGAAGGTGATGATATATCATTGGAAGATGAAGACTCAAGTACGGATACTGCCTCATCATCTGCTGAAAAGTCTGTAGAAGAAATTTCTCCAACTGTTGACATCGTTAAAGTAAGACCTGACAAAGGAAAATTTAGAACTAAAAATGTTCGTATAGTGCTCGAAAAAATAAATTTGAGTAAATTACAGAATAATCAAGTGCACTCGTCACCGTCCAAGTCCTCACCAAGACCAAGAGTTTCGCAGAGAGGAAGAACCTTATCGAGGAGAAGATGGAATCGTCGATACTCTGATAATAGTGATGAGGATAGCTTGGATGAAATTGAATTTTTGTCATCTGGAGATGAGGCTGATGATGACAGTGATATGAGTCCAGTCAAATCTTCTCGACCCAAAAGTAAAAAAGGTCATTATAAACATGGGGATTCATCTACACATTCTCATAAAACACATCGGGACAAGGAAATCAAGACGGAAAGAGTTGGGAGTGCTGATGAGAATGTTCAAGATGACTCCTTACGTTCAAAAACACATGCCAATCATGACGAGGAGTTCAATATTGATGTCAATGCTGATGGTTTATTAATGTCTGCCGTTGGGAAAAGTCGTAGCAGGAAATCAAAGGGCTATCACAAGGGGGGTCGTCGTAGTTATAATGTACCAAAAGGATGGTCTGGTCGAGGTCGTCCTCCAAAATCTAGTCGTGAATCTTCATCCCGTGGAGATATCTTGTCTTGCTATAGCCGCCTTCAGTTAAAATACATTGAACGACAACTCTATAAAAATGGTCAAGATCGAAAAGTACATTTCATTCCTAAATCCGAAGACGTAAATGTAGATATAATTAATTGTGAGTGTGGACATGGTGAAGAGTTTGAACTCATGATGCAGGTGAGTATTGCAAAATAAATTGTACTCATATTACTTAAAGTTTGATACAAGATATCATACATGTACTATTCTGTAGTTTTTATCCTTTTTTTCTGTCATTAAAATAATGTGTCCTTTTTTTTTGTTTACAGTGTGAACTCTGTCAAAGTTGGCAGCACGGTTCTTGCTACGGAATTCAAGATATTCAACAAATGCCCGAATACTATGTTTGCTCTTTTTGTCGTGACCCAAAAAGATACCATAGTGCCTTTAGTGATGAATGGTCACAGGAAATTAACAAAACTGGACGACTACCAAGGTTAATTTTGTCTTAAAAAATAATTACAACATTCTAAAAATGTCTAGAAAATATCCATTGAATTTTGAAATCATAAAATTAATTTTAATGTTTCAATATTATTTTTAGACTCTCAATTGCTCCTCGTGTCCGTTCTTCCACAGAGAAAAAGATGAAGACTTGTAATGATCTGATGTGTCGTCTTGAAGTGGTTAGAGATTGTCTTCGTTCCACTCAAATGAAAATTGAGTTACTCAATTCACCAGACAATCCAAAAATATATCGTTGGCACAAAGAAACCACAGCTCCGTGGGAGGATGTGAGACAGCATCAATTTAATCGTCATTTTCGTAGCGTCATAAGGAGACTCATGAGACAAAATCGAGATAATCCCGACTATGTAAGTCAACTACGGTCCCGTATTGAAAATTATCACAAGTCAAAAGAAATGCAAGAGTCTCGTACTGAAGAAGAACACATTCAACAGTTAATCAACAAAAGACTCGATGCTCGAAATTGGGAATCACTAAATGGCCTGAAAGAAACAGGACAAATTGAAGACTTGGATAATGATCTATTAAATCATATACAGTCAGATGATGAGGATGATGAGTCGTAAGTAACAAAAACATTCATTTTTATGTCACGAATAATTGCTGTAAATTGAACATTGAATGCATACTAATATGACAAATTTTTTAACATTATCATGTTTAGTTCAAATTCATTCGGTCTCAAAATGCCAGAGAGAATCACAGCCGAGTCGTGTGGTGCTCATCTACATTCTGATATTGTGAAACAGCAAGCAATGCTCGAATTTCATTTGGATACGATTGAAGAAAAATTAAAATGTAAGAATTACACATGTCCTAAACACTGTTCGTTTTTTTCTGAACCGTTTAATCCCAATTCAGCTCTAGATGATGTAATATTTTATTTTTTTGTCTATAGCTCTTGAAAGCAGCAACTATATAGAACCAAGCTCTGCCATGAGGAAGGTAAAAGATTTAGAAGAATTGAAAAGGAAAGTTCAACGTATCAACTCGAATCTTAGTTTTATGACAAAAATGAAGACAGTCAAAGAGGTCGAAGTTCCCCAAAAGGTGTAATCTCACTATCTCGCCTTCTCTCTACTCTGTGTTTTTCTACATATATTTTTGTTTACATTTTTAACTATTGTACTATTCCCAGTCTGCTATAATATTCAACTTGTTCAATAGTTGACAGTTGTAGACTTTTATAATGATTCTCCTGTTAATAACTTGTTTGTAATTTTAAATATTTTAAATATTATGTACTCCTTCATTTATCTGCCGAGGTTTTGTACTTCCTGTTAACTTCCTTGTAAAACTTGTACTGAGGTATAACGAATAAGCAACTACCGTAGAAGTTCTTATGATTTTTCTGTGTCTATTTACACATTGAAACAGACTTAAATATTAAATAATATCATGAACGAAATAAAAATGCCGATAAAATTGTTTTATATTTGAAAAATAAAATGCAATATTTTATACTTAAATTGTCGTTACATGTACAGTACTTTTCAGTTCACTTTAATTGTAATATATTTTCATACACGAAGCAAAAATAACATTTATAAAACTCATAATTTAAAATACCTTTAACATTTTCATATCTTGAGTGACTAATTATGGTGGTTTTCTTCAATTAATAGGTAACATGATAACATAGTGTGAGGTCACTGACGAATCAATTGAAATTGAGCTCTTTTAATAAACTAAAATTATATTATTCTGACTCAGAAATAAATAGTAAACATAAATAGTTCCACAATGTTTCTGTTTTGGTCGTCATTTCATGAACCACAAAACTTGACCACCGAAACATTACTAATCAATTTGTACAGTTTTCCGTTCTTTCAACCAATTACTCACAAGTTTACACGAGGAAAATGAAAAAATAAACATTTTCTTTCATTATCGTCATTATCCAGTCATCATTGTCAGACGACTCACTCAATGAAGTGTATTCTTGCCCTTATATAAGTAAATATAAACAATAAAATTTGACAGTCATTAAAAGAAGAGACAATATGAATCGGCATATTCTCAACGTTTTCTTCCTCCTCATCATCTCTCCATGTCTGGTAAATTCAGCAGACGGGAATCTTCATTATGGAGACAAATGTGAGCCTTCCTACGAAAATAAGAGAACATCCGTCCCCGAAGAGTATCTCTGTGACCAGAGTCAAAATTTAAAGTGTGGAGAAGGTCGTACATGTGTTTGTGAGTACAAGTCTTTAACCTTTGTCAACATTACGGACCAAGAGTACAAGATGCCAATTCGACAGTTGACTGGATTAACTGTAATTGACTTGGTAAAGAGAGGTCTCAGTCCTAACAGGATTCTCAAATCGTATGACCACTTTCCCCCAAAATGCGTTGCAGTCCTTCATTCAGAATGTCTTAGTCAAAGATTCTGTTTTCCGAATTCTAAATGCAAATATTTGGAGTGGGCCAAACCACATATAAATCAACCTGTTTGTACCTGCAATCATGGCTATCAACCTTATCGTGAATTTGTTTGTGTTGAGTCGAGCTCCATTGGAGTTATTTCAAGAAACAAGAATGCAGCATGGTTGTCGTCTGTATTAATTATTATTCCTCATTTTGTAATTACACAGCATTTTAAACTACAAAATTTATTTTCTAAAGAATAATAGTAAAATTATAGATAAAATAAAATACTGACCTTTTTTTCACTGTACTCATTTATCTATATTTTTTCATACTCTAACGATAAGACCAATAAAATATTAGTGGCTGTGTCCTCCTAAATAATAATTGCATAAAATCATACACAAAATCAGGAAAGACAAAAGACACATACTTATACCTAATTTGGGGCTGTTCTGTAGTAGTTATAAAATTTTACTTGAATTTATTACATAGAGATGCAGTATGCAGGTAAATGTCACTGACTACAGACTATATAATTATGCATATAATGTTAATAACATTGCGAAGTAAATATACCACTGATCTATTTTTAAAAGACTAAATTAATTACTCAAATATTAATCCATGTACTTTCCAGGAAGGAAATCAGAAGCAAGTAAAATTGCCCATTATAAAGAAACAGAACAAATGTTCAATGACGTTTCTGCTCGGCAAACTAAAAAAAATTATGTAATGTAACCGTCATCGCAGATTCTTTCAACGATAACTCTTGACCTTTCAAACCATACCTTTTTTTGTCTGTCTGTACTCTGGTGACATATAGCTTTAGTCTTAAGAGTTATTATTATTACTATATTTTCTACACTTCATTATTACACAATATATTGATGTTCAAAGTAAGTTCATGTAGAGAAAAAGAACTAAAATAAAATTCGCACATACGTAGACGAATGATGGTTCTTTAATTTTATTATATATAGCATATTTATTTCACTGCTATTTAGTTGTCTCTTTCATCTACAGAATTTTCATAGCTGTGTTCCAATCCATTCAACACATTCCCAATCATTGTAGCATACATATAATATATATATACATTTATATATAGTTCTTGGTGATAACATGGATAAAACATTTTACTAGACTGAAAATTTAGGTATAACATGTTTTATATAAGTAATTTTGTCGCAGCCCGTTGCATTTGCCATTAAAAGTCTCTACTATAATAACATGTATATCATATCGTCCTCTTCATCATTTTTCTTTTCTTATTTTTTTTTTGTCATTCTCTTCCTGTGAATGTGGATTGGATGGGTAGATATTATACAAGAGCCATGAATTGTTAAAGTTTACTAGTATTTTTTTCATTTTTTTCATTTTTAAATATTGTAATATTATTATTTTTCAACAAAGGAAATTTTGCTCGTGTCGCGCTTCTTCTAAACGCCACTAAAGGTCTTTCAAGGTTCTAACTCAAGACCTAAGCCAACTTGGTGTCCACCAGCTTTAAAGTTCTTCCCATCGATGAACGTGGACAGTGTTAACGTGATACCTGAAAAATACGTACATACTGTGTGAAACATTAATTACGTAAATGTACAATTTAATTTGTACATTGTATTCATTAATATTCAATTATTCATTCATCTAGAATGAGACACATAAAATTTTGTTGTTAGTTTGTTTTTAAAAAATGTATTTCATTTACCATCACGGATCTTCTGCTCGTATGCAAAACCAAGTTGACTCTGGTTGTTAACCTTTGCTCGAACAGAAGTGCATGGATCAAGAAGGTATCGAGCTCCTATGCCAAATTTGGTGGCCTCTTCAGCACCTTGAGTCCAAGCGAGTTGAATTCCGGACTCTAGACGATTGGACACTCGTTGGTACAATGATGCACTGAATATTTCACCATTCTCACTGTAACAGAAAGATATTACATATGAGAAAAAAATCGATTCAGTATTACCACATCAAAATCATAAAAAAACCCTCACATTCATGGAACTATAATGCACTTGTGACTTACATGCTAGTGTGAAGTTGGAAGTCACCCGAGCAATATCCTATAAACGATTTCACAAAGATTTGTATTATAACATTCCTTACATGAGAATAAAAATTTTTATTTACAACTTATTTGAACTCACCAAGTGCAAAGTTGTTCTTATCGACTTTAGAACCATTTGCATCATAGGCAATTTGATAGCCTCCCAACCAGCCCTGGTAGCCCAAGACTACGGATCCGTTAATTTTAGTTACACTCTCGTCACCCCCTTCCACAAAAGCATCTACAGTTGCATTTGTAACTTTATAAGTACCCTTTACTTTTCCTGACTTATTGCTGTAAAGAAAAGACATGAAATCATATTAATTTATGTACATCAAGAACATTATTCACAAGTAATGGTTGAACAAGTATTATAATGTTGTCCTCACCCAGTATCGGGTTTAAATGTAGTTTCAAGAGCAAGTTTCAAGCCAGGAGATAATTTATCTTGATTAGCTACTTCGGTGGTAAGGACATTGTCTGTTGTCCATTTCTCAGTGAAAGTCAATCCTACATATAATTTAATAAACATGTATTACATTACAATCATATCATATGTATTGATTTACATGCCAGACTCTTAATTGAATAAATAATAAAACAGTTGGTACTCACCGTATTCGGGAACTTTATATTTGGTATCTAAACTGCCAAAAACTTTGCCGTCGTCAATTTTATGATTTCCACCAGCATTAATCTCCAAACCTCCGACTGTGGTTGACTTACAGTCTAACTTGAACAATCCAAAAGAGTACCCTTTGGTGAAAACATCCCTGCACGCCTTTCCCAAATCGCCATAAGTTGGTGGTGCCATTTCTGTAGAATAATTTGACAAAATAAAAGGATGAATTTCAATGTGAATCACACAATTATAAATTATAATGTATGCACAACATGGGGAAGCAGAATTTTCTAGACAATGTCTAAACAAATATTACGAAAAAAAAGCTGATGAAATTTAATTTATTTTTGGACAAAAGGTGTGTCCAGAAATGTGGAAAAGGTCAAAAGATGGTCAACTCACCGAAATCTCACAACAACTGGAAATGACTTAGGAATTGAATAGAATAGAAAAAGGAGAAAATTATAATTTAGATTACTGCAGAAAGGGCAGATTTGAAGGACCGGTAGAAAATAATTGATCTAGTTGATATACTGCAATGCAATGGCGATCTTTTTATTTTATTTGTTTGACATTCTCTGCACTGGGAAGCAGCAGTCTCGCTGTACTCAAGCTTGCAACTTGCAAAGAAAATTTATTTTCTCTGTCGTTATGGAAAACTCTCGCATTTAATGAACTTAATAATTAAGGTACTCATGAGTGTGAAGGACCTCTTCACATGACCCCTTGCTTTTTTCATTGTTTCATGCCGAGGTACTTTATTTTGTAAATTATGACTTTTTGCTCTGTATTTTGACAAATAAAATTAATCATTAATTAAGGGTGAACTTAGGTCAATTCCAATTGAGTCCTTGTGACTTGTCAAGATTTATTCAATGGACTTGAAAATGTCCATTCAGCTTTGTCTCTTCATGGCAATTTCACGTAATTTCAGTTACTTTTTGCATCATCTTTTGTGTGGTTTAAGAACAAAGTTGACCATAAAAATAATTTTCAGTTACAACTTTTGCACTGGCCATGGAGGATGTTAAGGCATCAGACTTCCATTGTCATGTTTGTAGTAACTCCGAGGAAAATGGTAATCCCTTTTATCGAAAACATTGTTTCGATATACACAAAATGAGTGCTGCTGATAAAGCAGATATCAGGATCCGGTGTGATCAATATGATGACTATGTTGAAGCGCTGCTCAACGGTACGAAGCATCCACATAATGGCATCAGAAAAAGTAAGAAAGAATTCTTTATAGATCAACTAATTTGATTGATACAAATAAAGCATTGTATTTATACATGACCGTTTTTTAAAGGCCCGACTTCTGACGATGATCACCCTTGCCCACGCGGCAGTTACAATGCTTGTAGATCCTTTTATTATAGCTCTACTTCTACAGTAGAAGTGGATGGTATGTTCAGTAAAATCTTTTGTCACCCATGCTCTCTCTCTCTCATTTCATCTTGTGTCGTTTTTTTCCAGTTAAAAATGCCAAAAAAAAACCTTCAGTTGGACCCTTGAAAGATAATACAGAACGTGTCTTCCGATTTTGTGGTTGTGCTACAAAAGATGAAAGAACGCGTATGAAGGGAAAATCATTCTGTCAGGATGTCCCTAAAGTAAATATCCGAAAGAGATATTGTGGATGCGTACCAGGTTAATTATTTATAAAACAGTAAAACTAAATTTAAACAAAACTAGAATTATTATTACTTAATACATAATGATAAAATAGGAAAAGATGGCCAGCCCTGTAATTCAGCAAGAACTCTACTCATTACTCCCTACTTCATCCTCACCCTGATCCTGTCCATGTTTTTCAATAATTTATCTCCAACTTCCGTCTCTCTGTTAATTTTTGGGAAACCTGAGCCAGTAACAAGCTTTCTCCCTACCGTCGGCACCGGCATCTTTAACTGTCCCTTGTATAAATATTGAATTTTCATCTTCAAAATTATGAATGTGGCCTTGTAAAAAATCTCTAAAGATACCCAAATGTATAACCAAAAAATAATAATAAACTGTATATACTATACTGCCGGTCCATCAAGAATCATTTTCATGGTTTGCCAACAATTATAAAAAAATAGTATTTTATTCTGTAATAGGTATAGATATTCGAAACATTGTAAATAAAAAATAATAATTTGTAACTCTTTTTTATTTTTCACTTGGTTCAACACAGGGTTCATTTAATAACCTTTGAGTTACATTTCCTCCTACATTTTACAGTATGTTAGTACTAGCTAGTAGAGTAATAAAATGATGAATTTTATTTATGTTTGACGAGTTTGTATCCCTTGTAAAAATTTGTTATAAAATTACTTTGCAATCCATGAGAGTAGGACTTTATGAGAAAATAATTTAGAGAAAAGCTGCTTAGGCTTAGAGTGGAAAAACGTACCATTTTATGATAATACAATTCATAAACAAAAAGTGCTACAGTAGGTGTACAGTGTAAGTGTACAGTGTACAGGGTGAATTTTTCCAAAGTATATGGGAGTGAACGGGGACAATAATTTCCCCAACTTTGCCATGTTAAAAGA
>JAQIVZ010000410.1:0-70722 GCA_034700945.1 Arrhopalites spinosus
GTAATGAACAAAATTGTCGTGTGACCAATAAATCCTTTGCTATTTAAATTTAACTGAGTGGCTGATTCGTACCCCTGACGGATTCGCACCCTCCACTCCCTTATTTATTTAATTCATTCGTAATTACATACATTCTTTCGTATTCTATTTTTTTTAGTTTCCAAAATATTATTACCATGAAAGAGGCCCAGAATTTGCATTGAGAGAAAAATGGTTAGAAAGTGAATACGCTAGAAAATTGGCTGAAGAGGAGGCTGAAGCACAAGGACTTCGTCTTGTTGATGAAGATGATCTTCTCTCCCCTCGAAGAAGATCCGGTGAATTTGATGACACACCTGAGATCTCAATGTCCCTTGAAAAAGGCATTCTCATCATTCAAACTATCGAGAGAGCCCGACAGGGAAGGGCACGATATGACATGGCTCGTTTCATTTATGAGGAAGAAGAGAAGGCCAGGGGACGGAAAAAGAGACAAAAACAACAATACATGGAATTTGATCAAGCGGCTGTTATTATCCAGGTAACATTTTTTTAAATTAAAATTTTTAATTAATTATTATTTTTTATTCTTCCTTTCAGCGTCTCGTCCGTCGATTCATTGCCTATCGTCGAGTAAGTAAAATTGTATTTAAAAATTATAATTAAATTTGTAATTAAACAAATTACAATCTAAAGGTACAAAAAAGACGAAATGAAGAGTTAGAATTTTTGGGACTGAGTTGGAATCCTCATAAAATGAAGAGTCCAATGGGAGAAAAATTAAAAAAGTCGAGAGAGTGGAACAAAAAAATTGAGGCTCATGCTGAAAGTCGTCGTAAATTACAAAGGGCCTACCAAAAAGAATTTATAGAGACTCAAGGGATGCTCGACTCCAAATTGAGATTACTGGAAGCACCTCAAATGGCAGAAGAATTAAAATCTCAATTAAGGTATTTTTCATGTTTCCATTTTGTTGAAATCTAATTTAAATACTATTTAATTTTTTTTTCAAGAAATTGGATGCTCCAAGCCAAACAAAAAACAGGAAAACTCCCTGACATGCCCAAAGCAGATCTTGGAGGCTCAAAATTTCTATTTAGTCCAGATAAAATATTAGATGACAGTATGTCAGAAAAAGCCATGTCAATTGCCATTTCGGGTGTCACTGCTGTGACGGAGAAAGCAAGTGGTAAAAAAAAGAAGGGAAAAGACTCGGCTGCTTCAGTCCGTGAACAAGAACAAAAGGAGGGGAAGAAAGTAAAAAAGAGTGGGGGAGAGGATGAAGGGATTTTAGAACCTCCAAAATATTTTCAACAAATGGTTGACTTAAATCTAGACTATAATATTAATTGGAGGCATCGAGATGAACTTCATAATCCAAGTCAGAGTCATGAAGATGAATTAATTATACGAGAAAAAAGACTCATCATTGAGAATGAAGTGAGAACTCAAGTGGACGTCATGATGAGAGCCGAACTTCAATTATTGAAGGAAGCATTGTTGAGAAAGAAGGGCAAGAAAAGTAAGAAAACAAAGAAGGGAGGGAAGGGTGGGAAGGGGGGTAAAAAGGGTAAGAAAAAGAAGAAAAAAATGAAGGACTTGACACCAGATCGTACACTGGAATCTTTGTTTTGTGAACTTGTCTACAATGGAGTCATTAAAAAAGTTCCTAATGTTCGATTTAGTGACTTGCATGGGGAGTGTAGTTTAGTCAATGGGTCCATTCGGAAGTATCATGGAGGAGGGGGAGGGGGATCTATTGCTGATGAGAGCACGACGTCCACGAATTTTCCAAGTAATCCAAATCCACAACCGACTTTTGGTGACATTAAGAGAATCATGAAGGATATTTGTGTACTTCCTGTGGGTTCTTTGACTGTACATCAAATGGCTCCTTTTACAAAATCTTTATTGTTGACTGGACCGGAAGGATCTGGTAATTAAAAATTTAATTTAATTTAAATTAAGTCATTGTCAATCATCATAAATGAAAATAATTAATTAATTCTTTACTTGATGGCAGGAAAAAAGAGTCTCGTTTATGCCGTCGCTAATGAATTGGGTGCCACTTTCTTTGACTTGAGTGAAAGTTATGGTAAATTAAATTAAATTCATTTCATCATTAAATATTAAAATTCTTGAATACAATGGTAATTAATTGACTTAATGACCATAAGATGTCAAAGTGTTCTTGCTTAAAATATGGACTCTCTAATTAAAAAAAATTCTAAAATAATTAAATTTTCTGTTTTCATGAATTAAATGAATATTAAATATCTACACTGACTCAAGTACAGCAGGTAATGTGGAAAAATAGAATTAATTGAGATTATGTAGAATTAATTTTAAGAAAGAATATTTTACATGCAGCACAATATCCTGGAAAACCCGGTCTGAACATGTTGATGCATCTCATTGCGAAAGTTGGTCGTCTCGCTCAGCCGACAGTCATTTTCATTAATGAGTGTGAGAAAACTTATCAGAAGAGAGTGGCTAAAACAGACAAGTCAGAACCCAAGAGATTAAAAAAACATTTGGTCAAATTTGTAAAGTCTATTGGACCAGAAGATCAAATTATTCTAATCTCTTTGTCCTCTGAACC
Organism: Arrhopalites spinosus; assembly: GCA_034700945.1. NCBI lineage: Eukaryota > Metazoa > Arthropoda > Collembola > Symphypleona > Arrhopalitidae > Arrhopalites > Arrhopalites spinosus. Next base: position 2,582 of record JAQIVZ010000410.1, read on the forward strand.
ATGGCACATCCCAGTCAAACTTTTGAAAAAAGACTATCAAAAAATTATTTATATACCAAAACCAGATCATGGAGATCGTTTCATTTTCTTATTCCAGGTTTTTAATAGACTTTATATGTAACATTAATTTATTTCCTTGTAAATATTTTGATGTAATAGTTATTATTAAATTTAGGAACTGACTAAACATGAATCTGATGAACTGCATCATGATGTCAACATGTCAGTACTGGCAAAAGTATCCGATGGGTGGACTTTGGGGGCCCTCAAAGAGTGTATCAATGCTGTCACCACAAAACATCAAGCTTTGACTGAAGAAAAAAGACGACGAGATCTTCAAGTCCCCAAAGATAATTGGCCCGGGGGTCAAGCAACCGGTCAGACGACGGCTGTTGTGATGAGAACTGTGAGAATTTGTGAAGCTATCACTTTAAATATCATGTCATTATTATTAATTAATTTATATATTAATTTGGACTAATTTAAATTGCAGGGCAGAAAACTTATGCGAATGGACGACTTTCTAAGAGAATTGTCATTATTGGATCCATTGTTTCTAGAACAAGAAAAGTTGTGGAATAATTGGTTTAGTAAGACACCTCTTCAAAAAATTCGACTTGCTGCTCAGGAAGTCAAAACGGAGAGTAAGTCAAAGGGTAAACCCAAAAAATCAAAAGGAAAATCATAAATTTAAACAATTAAAACAGTCTTATATGATGATGTACAAAATATCCAAATAATTATATTTTAAAATGTAAAGTTATTTTGTGTACCCCAAATAAAATAAAAGTGAAAAAAACTTGATAAATATTACCAATGTATTAAGATGAAGTTGATGAAGTGTATGGAGAAAAAAAAGGACAAAAATTCAAGATTACACATATTATCCCAGTGTGGGGGAGTGATTTATTGTTTTTCAAATTTGATGGATTTGAAGCTCAGTATAAATTAAGGAATGTACATGAGCATGTTTCTGTTGAATGCTGTTTAAATTTTGATTATTTTTTTATATATTTTTTTGGGTATAACCAGCAGAATGTAGTTTGTGTGGTTGGTTGATGGTGGTAAAGTGGGAATGTTTTTTCTTTTGATGAAATATTTGCGATGTTTGAAAATATTCTTGTATCGCTTAAAAGCATTTCCTGTGGACAATTGAGGGGCCAGACTCATCATACTCTTGTTTGGAGATCCACATTTGTTGGAATGTAGACAAGGATGCAAGGATAGATCCTCCGATCCAGACGGAGTATTTACGCTCTGGTGGGGCAATAATCTTGATCTTCATGGTTGATGGGGCAAGGGCCGTGATTTCCTTTTGCATACGGTCAGCAATACCTGGGTACATTGTGGTACCTCCGGAGAGAACAGTGTTGGCGTACAAGTCCTATTTCAATACAAATGACAAATTTTAGAATACATAATTATATATGATCATCATTAGTCATGATATTCATTAGATAGAGCATATAAAATTTAAAATATTCGAATCGACTCAATTACCTTACGAATATCGACGTCACACTTCATGATAGAATTGTAAGTGGTTTCATGGATACCACAAGATTCCATACCCAAGAATGAGGGTTGGAAAAGAGCCTCTGGACAACGGAATCGTTCATTTCCAATGGTGATGACTTGACCGTCGGGTAATTCATAGGACTTCTCCAATGATGATGATGAGGCAGCAGTGGCCATTTCTTGTTCAAAGTCAAGAGCAACATAGCACAGCTTTTCCTTAATGTCACGAACAATTTCACGTTCAGCAGTGGTGGTGAAAGAGTAGCCACGTTCTGTAAGGATCTTCATTAAGTAGTCGGTAAGATCGCGACCAGCAAGGTCAAGACGAAGAATAGCATGTGGTAGAGCATATCCTATAATAGAAAAAAATCAATAAAACATGATAAGTAAATTAACATTATAATGATATTGATGAATAATAAATGATGATGATGATAATCTCTCTCTCTCATACCTTCATAGATGGGTACAGTGTGTGATACACCATCACCAGAGTCCAAGACGATACCGGTAGTACGACCGGAAGCGTACAAGGAGAGTACGGCTTGAATAGCAACGTACATTGCTGGAGTGTTAAAGGTCTCAAACATGATTTGAGTCATCTTTTCACGATTAGCCTTTGGATTCAATGGGGCCTCAGTCAAAAGAACTGGATGTTCCTCAGGAGCAACACGAAGTTCATTGTAGAAGGTATGATGCCAGATTTTTTCCATATCATCCCAGTTGGTGACAATACCATGTTCAATGGGGTATTTTAAGGTCAAGATTCCTCTCTTTGACTGAGCCTCATCTCCTACGTAGCTGTCCTTCTGTCCCATACCGACCATGACACCCTGTAAACATTATTAAAAATTATAAATAAATATTGAATCATAAAGAATGAGTCATACTGTATTTTGATTTTATGAGTCATCAACAATAATTCTAGTGATGTAATTATTACACTTGTTGGAATTTAATTCTTTAGTTTTAAAAAACATTTATCTATAATACGTCATATTTGTACTACTAAACAAGTAAATACACATTTACTTCCTCCCCCCATCTCCATTATTATCCTTATCCTACTCCCTATTTAAATAAACTCACTAAACTAAATAAATACCCATTCAAAACTTTCAAAAATAAAAATCTAACCAACTCTCTCAAATTCACCATCCAAAAATTTATATAATTTAATAAAAAATTAAATATTTCAAAAAAGATCATTTTGTATATATGTACATGCTATGCTACATTGTCCGTTAAATTCCGTTACAATACATATATGCTAGCATACATGTACATACTAAATTTTATTTTTTCATCACTTAAAAAAAACTTGACATTATTTATAAAATATAAGAAAAAACCACGTAAAAAAACACAAAAAAATGAAATAATTCAATTAACCTGATGACGTGGCCGTCCTACGATGGATGGAAAAACGGCTCTTGGGGCATCATCACCGGCAAAACCGGCTTTACACATTCCGGATCCATTGTCAACAACCAAAGCAGCAACTTCGTCGTCACACATTTTTACTGATTGAACTTGCTTTTATATTTTGACACAAGAAGGTAAGATAATTGTAATTAACAAGTCACAACTTGTTTCCAACAAATGAACCACGCTCGTAGAGACCGACCAACAACGAGAAGAACAGAATTCAAAGTGAGTGAAAGACGCTCCCTTCTCCAAACTGAAACAAGTCGAAAGGGGGGGGGAGCTGGGGGGATGGGTCGATCGATAAAACATTCTCAGTTGGAGTTTAATGACCAAAAGCCTCACGGCAAAAGGTTAGGCTAGGCCTCTCTATTTATGGCAATGGGCAAAAAGGAAGATTCTTTTCTTTTTTTGTCAATCCTCATCCTCCTACAACCATTAATAGTCATCATCATGAAATAAAGATCAACAGGATAAAAAAAAACAACACAGGGAGAGAGTGAGACGAAACCATCATTAAGTTGTATGTATTTAACATTAGTTTAGTTAAAATATCTGTATACATATTGTATAAAATTGAATGCATAGGGATTACGAGAAAGAATCTTCTCTTTAAAATTCAAACTGTTTCAAGTTTAATTACTCTTGGCTCTCTTCTGGGTTCTGGCAAATGGATAATGATACTAATGTAGGTACATAATGTAAGATTAAAACTATTGTTAAGTTTAAAGTGATAGGCCCAAAAATAATTTTTGTGTTCAAGTTATTGTTTGCCAAAAAGAAAGAATATTATTTTTATACACTCACTTTTTGACTATAGCTTAATATATAAAAAGTATACTTAGTATCAACTTTAGTTTAATTACTTGGAAAATTTCACCTATTCGCTCCGATTAACACAAATAATTAAATGGAGAGAGATCCCCAACATTTTTGTGTTTTTCTCTCTCTCTAATTCTGTATCTATTTCATTACCCTCCTCCCATTTCTAATTAATTAATTAAAAGATGCATATTTATTGCACATGCATTCTTTAGTGCACATGATAGATAAAAAAATGGGGAAAATATTTTAAAACTGCATGGTTGGGAAAAAATGGAATATAGAAAATTAAAAAAAGAATTTTTATTAAAAAAACAAGTTTTCAACCTCCAACCTGCAACATTATATTTAGTTCTAAAGATTGTGAACAAGATTAAAAAGGATGAGATGAGGTTTTTTTACTATGAATGACGGTATAGTTTAAATTACAATGTGTGTGTATTTATCACAATCACATTTTCTATAGACTACATTTTTGTTTTTTAATAATAATAATAAATATCTTGTTCATCCCATAGTTGATGCTTCTTAAAAATTAAAGTTATCACCTTTACACCATACAATGTTAGTTTCAACATTGTTTCAAATATTTAATTGTTTTAAAAAAATTAATTACTAATAAATTCTTTCTACATATTCAATATTACAATACAATGAACCTGGAACTTTAAATAATAAAAAAATGTTAATTTTAAATATTACACAATTTTCCTAAAAAGAATTAAAGGGGAAACTTTATCTCTTTTTTTTTAAAAAAAATATTTTACATTCCATTTTTCCTTGTTGTCATTCATGAAATAATTAACTAAAAATAAAATAAATTGGGGATTTGACCGCATTTAAATATTACATTTGTAATATTTCCTGACACCAATACACAATATTTAATAAATGAATTACAGTTGTATAAATTTGTTCTATTTGACAAGTTTAGTTTTTCAAGTTCAATAAGTATTCAATACACATTTTTTTAAATTTAGAATAAATAATATTAGTCATGACTTTGACCAATAAATAAAGTACAAATTTACTCTTTCAACATGACTGTACATACATAGTAAAATATTGGATGAGTTCACACACAAACTGTAAGGATGACCGAGCGTCAAGTTTTTTTACCTTTAAATTTATTTGACTAATGAGTCTCCCTCCGTGACTTATTATAGAGGAGTTGACGATTACAATTCACACTGAGATAATGTATTTGCATTTACATAACCTACATACTTGACAAGATTGTAAGTTGAATCCCCAATATTAAATAAAATACCCCCTCCCCCCTTGTTACATTATACCAGTCTTATTTGGTCAAAGAACCAAAGAGACCACTCACACTCGTAGTCATAACTCTAGGGGACTACAGGGAGACCAAAGTAAAGTTTCAGAAAAAATTGAAACTAAGGCACCAAACCGACCCAAGCCACAAACTACATATTAACCTCTGTATTACTAACTAGTCTCCCTTCTTTAAAGTAGAGGAGAGGCTACAAACAATCGAGTTTGTACTTTTGAGCATACAAAACATGAAATTATGTCTATTATCTATCTCCTCCACATCTTGAGGGGAGAGACGCAGAGACTCAAGACTTGTAAAATACAAGAGTAAATAAGACAGGTGTGTGTGGCTTGAAGAGAGAAAAATCTTTCAACAAAAATATTATGTACAAAATTCTTAGTCTTCATCTTATTATTCCGTCTTCGTCATCTTCTTGTTATGGTCAAACAAATGCAATATAATAAACAGCTTGGCTTTATCCTTAGTGAGTGGGATTGAGATTGGGATTGGGAGATTTTTTTTTATTTTATCTGCATCTTCAGACTTTGACTCTTGCCGTTTTTTTTCAATGACCAAAAGTTCATCCATTTTTTTACTACACGTACAAGTAATTCTCCTCAATTTAAAAAAAACAAAATGTTGATGCAATTTTTAATAAGAGTGACCGCATATATTTAAACGTAAATCTCACCTTGAAACTAAAATGTGAAAAAATTAGTCCTCTTTTGTTTGTTGGGTTATAAAAGGAAATCAAAAAAGAATATTTTATGAGAGTTTGATAGGTTGTGTCCTAGCATATTTTAAATGTAGATGATAATGTTATTTAAGTGAGAGGAGTTTAATCTAGAACAAAATTTCAATTTAATCACTGTACTCATATTCCTAAACATGTGTGTGGGGGGACATGATGTAAAATGTTTTTGGTCCCTACTGTAACAGTTCCTATAATACACAGTGAAAAATACAATTTTTGTGTTGTTTTGTATGACATAAAAAAATGGAAAACAATTTGAGAGAGTGCATTTTATTTGCATTCTCATTCATAGTTTAAATTTTTCAATTCGGATATTATTTCTATTACAAAAAAGAGAAAAAGAGAACAAGTTTTTTTATCTTACGCCTCCATGCATCTCTGTCCACCTCCTAAGGTGCTCTGGGGCTTTGGGGAATGTAGAAGAAAAAATTGTCTAGATATTTTCTGTCATGTGGACTCTATTTGCATATGTAGAAATATGTTGAGAATTGTAACAGTTTTTTATTTAAATTATTTAAATCCCCTCTTTTAATATTTTAAGCTCTTTTTTGTCATACAAAAAGGCTTCAAAAGAAATTTAACTGTAAAAGTAAAACAAAAATTATATTTCCTTTGGTCAAACTCAAAAATTGAGTTAAAAAGACAGTATTTTTTATAGGAAAAATTAATTTAAATATCTTTAAATTATAATTTATTTTCCGAATCATTTAAACAGTAAAGTATTTTAAATTTTCAAAAGAAAAACCACAAAGTTTCCTTTCAAACTCTTGCTTTGATTTGAAAATATTAAAAAAAAACTCATTTCGTGGCCAAAATTCATAAAACCTTTTTTGGCCACAATTTTCCTCTCATTTCTGCCCACTGCAGAAAAGTTCCGGAAGCAGGAGGAGGAGGAGGGTTAGGAGTGAATGCACTATCGATTTCATGAACAAAAAAAATCTATAGAAAGAAATTTGACTAATGCAAAAAAAAAAATCTTTTACAACTCAGACAGAATATGAAATACAATAGAAACGGTTTTCATGTTCTACTTTGCAAAAATATCAGGATCCATTGCATGCATCCAAAATTCAAAATAAATGTACAAATTTCAAAAAATTCTACCCTGGCTCTAATTTTCTTAAATCTCAGCATGGAACAAATTATTTCCTCAGTTTTTATTACACTTGCTGATACTCACTCAGCAAAAAACAAAGGGAGAAGGCCAAGGGTCAATAATAAATCTTTTGCCCCATAAATTTCTCACAATGATAGAATTGTACAAATTAATTAAATATTATGAAAAAATAATGATTCATTTCCTTCATCATTGACACAAGACTTGTGTGAACACTTGGCAAAAAAAATATTTCGCCAAATGTCAAATTCAAGCGCACAAAATTATATTTGGACAATAATTTCAAGTTTAAATATTGACTCACTTGAGATATTCACTAGCATTGTATAGAGATACATAAAAGGTTTATATTTAGGTGTTTGTATGAGAGTGTGGATTTTATAGAGAGAGGAGGCTTTGCCACCTACTTCCATGATTTAACTTGTACACAGTGTACAGTGTAAAAAAGAGTTTTGAGGGGCATGATAATTGAAGAATATTCTAGGTCACAAAAACATTTTAGAGAGGGACATGCAACATGCAAACTCCAACATGGGCAGCGAGGCATGGGGATCATTATAATGTGTAATAATTGTCTAATTGACAGCTTCACTGTCTGTTGCTCTTGATGGTGAGTGGGTGGTGTTATTTTATTTTTCAAGTTGATGACTGTATCATGTCTATTTTTAATGTATACAACAATTCACCCCATCATATTTTAATCCCCTGCTCCCCTCAAAAGGATTTCAATTTGTAAAAGGACAAGATGAAAACTTTACATACAACTTTATGCATGTCTCAACTTTGCAAAGTCAAAAGGAATGTATTTAATTTTTTTACATTGTGTAAATAACTTTATTCTTTTTTTATCAATTGAAAGGATGTGGGTGAAAGTGGGGAGAGATGTGTGTAAATATTCAATATTTAAATTTCCATTTGTATTTCCATTTTTGCCTTTTGCTTCTTCATTATTTTTACTACAATGGCCATTCAAAATATAATCATTTTTAATAAACTCCACTGGGGGTTCTAACTACTACTTGTGGGAGAACTGAGCCGTAGTAGAGAAGATGATTTTTAGTTTTTTTTGTATAAAATATTATTTTAAGAAAATGGTGAAACTTTTTTTTTAGACAAAAAAAGATGCAGCAGATGCACAGTGCAAGTGTATTAAATTTAATTCACCTGCTTGTTCATCGATTTTTCAAACAACTTTTTCTAAAGATTGTGCATGTACTTTTTGCAACATGTTTTTTTTTTTGAAAATCATTCCATTGGCATGGATTAGAGGCCAAGCGTGTGAAATTCAATTTAAAAATTTAGAGCAAGACGCTGATTGTTGATTATGTTTGTGGGGGCATTTATTATTTAGTTTTTTTTTGTTTTTATTTTGTTGCACTTTGACGCCGTTCAGTGTTCTGTCACTCTCATAGTCATCGAATGGTTTTAGGTCCCTGGTCCAATGGTTATTTAAAAAAGTTAATTAATAATTATTGGAATCAGTACTCATTTATTGATGATGCTCCTAATTTAATTAATATTTAAATTAAAAACTAAAATTCTTCATTGACATCATTTTGCCAATATTTAACACAATTAAATATCTATCACAATTCTCCTGACAAGGTCAAAATTTATGACCAACATTTTCCTTCTATCTCGTTATTCTCGTTCAAGTTCTTTTTTTTTGATAAATTTTTATTCATGCTTTTATAAATTACATTGATTGTGCTTAATGTAAAATTATGTGATAATGTACTTGAAACCATTTTTTGTAATCAGTTAGATTAAAATTTAATTTAATCATTAAATAAATAAATCAAGGGCTTCCAGTTCCATTCCAAACATTTTGCAACAGTAAATGAATCTTTAGTTTGTATTAAACATGATGATAATTAAATTGTTGCAAAAAAAGGGCATAAAATTTTTAGTAGACATTTAATTTGATTTAAATGGACAGTAAAACACTGAAACAAGATTTTAATCTAATCATAATTAATACCCCTCTTCCCACATTTGACATTTTTTGACAATGACAGACAGTCATAAAAGAAGGATTGAGTCACCAATATTACTAACTCATTTAATTTTACAAGGCTATTTAACTTGACTGTCTAATTACTCTATACTAAATTATATAGAATTTTTTTAAATTGTCATTTACTTTGTCACCTTAAAATTCCAAAAACTTTAAACCCCTCTCCCCCCATTCAATTTATCAAACACTTTTATTTAAGTGACGAGATAAACATTTTTTTATTGCCTTACTTAGACAAAAAAACAATCATGTTTTATTTAAATGACTCAAGGCTGTTTTTTTTCATTTTTTTAAAAATGATTGTTAATCACTCTAGTAGTCAATTCAAATGTGTAGAAATTAAATGAAAAATTATTTGTGTAAAAATAATTTGTAGTATTTATAAACTAATTAAAATACTAGAGTTTAAAAATTAATTTTTCACCAATTTAAAAAAAAAATTTTGGAGGAGAGAGATAACATTGACCTCCAAATGAAGAAAGTTGGTCAATAATTTTGAAAATGGAATTAAAAGTGAGGGAACGATGGTCATTTTAACTATGGTCATCATTACTTTTATTTTGACAAGACCAAATCAAGGCATTCTCTGTAACTTTGTTAAGACTCGTAGAGACTCGTTTCCTATTTCAAACCTGACAAATCTTCATCTGTTGAAACTTACAAAAGCTCAAATAAATTTCCTTTTTCAGCCACACTCTTTCAACAAACTACCAATTTAGTCTTTAGTCCAAGGCAATCTGTCCAAAATTATTTTGTCTGTCTTAAAACTACAAAAGGTCAAAGGTCCCCTATCTCTCTAAATAATCATCAAAGAAATATTTATCATGTCAAAACAATGAGAATCACACAGATTTTATTTAAAACTCTGAGGGCATTGGCTTCCTCAACTGTACAGTTAAACAAAGTTGCAAATTATTTTTTTTGCAAAAAATATTTATTTTTTTTAATGATTTTAAAATAAATTTTAATTCCTGGAGGAAAATTACAAAGAATTAATACATGGAAGGAAAACCATTGGAAAAGGTTGGAAGGGGTTAGAAATATCCGTTTTACTAAATAATTTACATTTAATTTTTTCCTTGCTAAATATTTGGCTGACCATAATAAATGGAAAATGTTGACATAATTTTTGTCCTAGTTTTAAATCGAGATAACAAGACAAAGGGACATGGGGAGAGAGGGGTTATGGAGTATTTGAATGGAAGATTTGTCCATATTTATTATCTACAAAAAATGTCTCAATATGGCCTGATGGAAAGGGAATTGGAAAGTGTTGATCACATTTTTTCAATGAGCATGACGAAGCTTGAATTAATTTTTATTTTCCATTGTAATCAAATATCCCATTATTATTCTACAGTTTGTTCAAGCTCTGTATGACACATGACTCTTGTTAACTTGTGTCTATGGAGAAAGGAGGGGAACGTGCTTCCAATCATTTTGTCAATGATACCTTATAAGGCAATCCGATTCAATTCTCTATTTTTTATTTAGGGCTTATCTCTACGTTCTCACTCCTGGCTCACTCTCTCAATGCAATGCTACTATGTTTCCCATTTTCATTTTTCTACACTTTATTTGTCTTTTCTATCTTTGGGTTAAATTATTTGTAATGCATTTAAAATCATTCAAAGACTCTTAAAATTAAATGAAAGACGACAAATAAGGATTTTCAGACTACTGCTGTTGTTACGTCACAAATGAGCCGAAATACTGAAAATGGCGTCAAAGTCTGACAAATTTAATGAATTAATTTTATTAAATATTTTGTAAAAAATGAGACAATAAATTATAAAAGCACATATTCTATTTGTGAGACACAAAAAAATTAATAAAAATAATATTTGATTTCATGTTAGTTATGACTCATTTTTGTTGTGTTCTGAAGACTTGTAATTGCAATTAATTTCTGTTAAATAATCAAAACAATCAAATTTTTAATATTTTTTTTCATCAAATTCAAGCGAAATTAAATTATCTACACGGACTCATACTGACCACTAAATTATAAAATACTTGGAAATAACCCTCTAATTATACGGTATGATTTAACTGCAATTAAAATTGTACATGTAATAAGGTATCTGCAGTTAAAGTCCTGAAGTTAAATTGTTCTGTCTGTAGTTTGTCTCTAAATGTGAAAAAAAATTTAAATTCATCAAGATAAATTATCTTTGAAAATAAATGTGAGCATGAGAATGAAAATATAGGATTACTGAGGGGGGAGGGGGTGACACTAACCTTTTAAATGAAAGTTCATGTCCTCGTGTTTAAAAAAAGTGTTATAAACATAATTGAATATTGAATGAATGAGAAGGAGAGGAATGAGGAAATCAATGGATTTTGAACAAGGAATGTGGTCCAAGATGTGAGCAATCGGTGACAACCCATTTAATTTTGTTTGGCACAAGTCTGCTAATTAAATTAACACCGATTTTCTCCCCCAACATCCTCGAGTCCGTGTGCTCAATTAACCTTTTGAGTATAAATAACGACCAAGTCTTCATCTTAGTCCTTAGTGTCAAGGTATTCATCATCTCAGAATACATTCCTAAAAATAACCCTCCTTCCCAGTTTCTTCAAAAAAAATTTCTCAAAATTTAGCAATTTAAAAAAGAATGAGGCGAGTACTTCTTCTTCTTCTCGTGGTCGTCGTCACTTTGGTGACTGGTGATGTGAGTGTCACTGGAGAGAAACCATCCACTGAGGCTCATCAAAATTATCAAACTTATCAATATTTGGCCCCAACTGGATACTACAATAATAATGGATATGCCCAACAAAATAATAATGGATACAATGCCTACTATCAACAAAATCATCAAAAACAAGGTACATTCTAATAAAAAATTATTTTTAACGGTTTTGATCATCATTATTTTTCATTTTTAGATTTGTTCGGTGGGTTTGGTGGAGGTAATGGAGGTGGCAATGATTTATTCGGAGGAGGTGGAGGAGATGGTGGTGACATTGGAGGAGCCATTGGAGCAGTTTTGGCTGCCTTGGGACTTAAAGGGATCACAAAACTTGGGATTGCAGTGGCTCTTTTATTCTTTTTCGTCATTGTCCCTCTCTTCATCATTCCAGGGATTTTGTCCATAATTGCCATCATTGTTGCGGCCGTCCAAGGAACCAATGGAATGGACATGGGAATCATGGAAAAGATGAAGCAAATGATGGGGAAGAATGACGACAATGCCAATAGGGCCCTCTCAACTTTTTACAAATTTGTGAATAATGAAGAATGTATCGAAAAGATGAGCTGTGTCATCAGTCAACGAGCTTACAGTCGAAATATGCGTCATAAAAATGTCAAAGTGGAGCATGGAGCTGACTCAATGTAAGTTCAAAATTGTAGTTTATTTTTGATGGATTTTTAAAATGATTTAAAATTTATTCAAATTTTAGGAATAAGGACAAATCTGAGACAAAGACCAAGTCAAAGGGAACTATGATGTCTCGAATTGCAAGAGCCATTTCAGCTGATGATTGTCATGTCTATTCTTGTTCTGTCATGTCTTACTTTTCATGACATGTCAAAGTTTAGAGTCCTGTTCCCCCACTTTATTTATTCATAATTTTGTTTTGTTTTTCTCATGGGTCCTCCGTTGTGATTTCCCTTTTCAAAACCTTCTTTTAATTGTTGATAATGTTACTTTGTTGATTTGTTTTAATTTTTTGTGCAATACCTCTGACCATAATTATTTAGTGAGAGAGTAGTATAATTATTTTTTCAGTTTTATATAAATTATTATCATTTTTTTGTGTATGCCTATATGGAGGACTATAGAGGTATTGTTTTTATAATTATTTTTACAATGATGACAGGACGTATGATTTGACGGGACTTTAACTACTTCAAATAGATCCTCTATTCTCAATTAACTTGATTGAGAATCTTTAGAACAGAATTAACCTGACAATATGCTCAAAGTTTTAGAATTAACTATGACTGTTCAATTTTTTTTAAATTATTTCAAAGACGAAATAACTACAACACATGACGACTGAAAACCCCCATGACAGACTAATCATTTTAATTCATTTTGTATAATTACACATGTATAATGGTACAGTACAAATGCCATATTATTAGTAATTAAGCTAATGACGACTTTTTTTGTACGTTGCAATGCAATTTCTTAATTTCTCTGTTATTTTGGATAATAATTAATTTTTTTGAATTACTTACAATACTGACTAGAGACGAAAGAGTATGACAAAGACAATAGTTGTGTAAAATCTACAAATTAAACTTGGACAATTTTTTGAACTGTCATTGTAATAAATCCACAATTAATTTTTTTTACAAACTTTACTTTGTTAATCATTTTCACTGAATAATGAGCCTACATCCTGGTTACAAAGGCGGGTAACCGCACTTTTAATTTTTTTTTTCATTTTTCGAATTGGATTTTAAAATAATCTAAATGCTTAAATATTTATCTTTTCTTCATCTTGACATCTCCTCCATACTTAGGGAATTCTTTAAAAGTGAGAGTGAGATTAGTCCTCCATTAATTGAGGTAAGTTAATTGGTGTACTATATATATTATGTAGTCATTATTATTTTAGTACTCTTCATTCAGGAATTAATTTCATTTGTACTAATTTATGCTAATTTAGGAGACCAAGTTGGAGTTGGACACAATGTCAGGAAGCCAAGGAGATGTTTCTGATTCTTGGAACCCCATGGACTTTCAAGTTAATTCTTTACAGAATTTAAATTGTGCAGATGCTCATCATGCTGCACTTGGATTGACAAACATCAGAGGATCGTTATGTCCTCATGCAGACAGCTCTGGAGGATGTTACAAGGGATTTAGATGTCCACATCGTTATCATATTGACCAAAAAAAGATTGCTCGTAAGTCATTGATTATTATTAATATGAATAATACAAATTTATACAAACTAATGTATTTAATTTATCTAGAAAATCCAAAAATGGCAATTCCATTGGCTACAACACCCGTTACACACCTAAATAAACTCCCAAATCAGCCGATTGGAACAGCTGGAATGATTTTTGAGGGTAGTGTGACCTATGTCAGCTCACCTTCCGAATTTTTCATTGTTCCCGACAACGGTTTTACTTGCTATTGTAAAAATATAGAAGGTGAGGATAATGACCAGTAGAACAAAATAAATTACCCGGATTAAAAAAACTTGTATGTTCAATCTTTTTGTGTGTGAAATTTATCTTTTCTATTCTTATTTAGAAATGACATGTGATCCATTAACTACCATGATAAACGAGATGGATATTTATTATGGTAGACATCAGTTCAAAAATGCAGTCTCCTTTGTTGCCTACGAACTCTTAACTGTGAAATACACATTTAGAAGAAAAAATAGTTATTTTCGAGCAGTAGTCTTGGAGGAAGTAGTTTTAGAGACTGACCAACCTCCAGATGTTAAATGTTTCTTCATGGATCTGGGAAAGACAGTATTTGTCAACTTGTTTGATGTAGCACCTTTACCGAAAATCTTTTGTCATCAACCTCCATTAGTAAAAATTATAAATATCACAAAATGATATTATCACATTATTACTATTTATTTTCATGTTGAATAATTATTTCTTTTATTATTAGGCCTACAAGTGTTCTCTATATGGAATTAGTCCGGTTTACAGCAGCTACTCGTCACAGGTCATCCGTCTATTTCAAAAAGTCATCAATTGGAAGACGGCCATTTTCATCATACGAAGACCGTAAGTTGTCTTGTTACTTTTTACTTCTCATTCATAAATTTAAAGGATTTTTGTTTCTCTAAATTGTCAAATTTCATTTGAAAATATTGTGGGAGTATTATTTTACATGAATAATGTTTAATTAGTATCCTCTAATTGTGATTCACAGATGCAATCCAAATCAGGAAGCTTGTAGGGTTCTACCCTGGCAATCAAGACCAATCGAATTGGAAATGAGGGTCAATCTTGATGATAAAAATCCATTTAAGTACACTGACGTCAGGGACAAACTTTTTGAAGCAGGAGCACTAAAATGGAATAGTAATATCAATCGTCCCTTACCATGGAAAGAATTTACGGATACTCAAATTGACATTTTAGTTTGTCCACATAAGCCCAAGGTTATTGCTGCAGAGAGTACATCAAAAGAAAAAAAATATGATTCTGAAAAACGTGCATTACGAAAATATATGAGTTATGCAGACGAGGAATCACAACTACAACGGGATTTAGAACTAAAGCCAAAACTCCCAGACTCCGGAATGGGACGTTCTCGCAATGCTCTATCCCACTTACATTCAGGATGAATGATTTAGCAATCTCCCAGTAAATTTATCATAATATTTTGAAAATATTATTTTCAAGGGTGACATTGCCCATGTTTTAGTTTTCTAAATGATTATACAATTAATGATTTGCAAGAATTTTATGACGTGTCATGATTGTACGAAAAGCACAGTGAAAACTTTTTTTCAATTGTTGTTTCATCATACATAATTGTATTTTTAATTTTTACAATGCTCTATTTCTATAAAATACCTACTCAGTATTTAGTAGCGTAATTTTTCATTTTCGTTGAAAATGTAACTCCCACAATTATACAAATAGGAAATGAAACGGCAACAATTTCGTATATTTTCTGAAATAAAATGACAGACCGTCTTTGTCAACTAAGTATGTACAGTGAACATAAATGAGTTTACTTTTATTAAAAAATATTATTACTGTACACACATTCAAACAATAAGAACTTCCTCTCTGATGAATTTAACAATCATTTCATTGACACTATTTGACCTACTGGATTACTGGCACTTTTTCAATTATATTTAATTTTTACAGTAAAGGTCATCTGAGGAGGGATTCCAGGACTGAAATGATTTTAATATAAATACTGTTAAAGATTAAAAAATTTCATTTAATTAACTACTGTACCTCTTCAAGTCTTCACATTAATAAAAATAACTGTCACAAAATATTTTTAAACATGTCAAAGTTTTTGCTCATTTTTACGACAATTATTTTACTCAGCATTCCCAACACTTCTTCAACGTTGTTCCGAAGTTAGTTATAAAGAAATAAACATTGCCCGGCAATTAATATTTATAAAATTATAATTTCTTTCATACTCAATTAATTTCACCATTTATTCATAGGTCTTCAAGCTACCTGCACTCAAGGAGTCTATTGGATTCCAGGTGAGAAAAAGCTAAAAAAGTATTTAATTAAATTTTAATTACAAGTCTCTTAATTTTAATTTTGAGAATCTCTCTCAGATCCAAGCACAGTTAACAATATTTGTCTGACATGTTACTGTTTAACTGGAAATTTTTCTTTTTGCAAAAGGACGCCTTTTGGAGCAGGCGCAAACTGTACTTAACTGAAATCTTTTTGTGAATATTTATTCATCAAAAATTTGAATTTCATAATTTATTTTTATTAAGTATCTAATTCAACTAATTAATTGTGATTTACTATTCTTTGAAAATTGTAAAGATAAACAGTAGAGAATTTCTCATGTAATAAAAGCTATAATAACAATTTAAATAATGAGGATCACACGTGCATTCTCGTTACAGACTTTACCTTGATACTAATCATAATTAAATGCATGGCTTCTAAATGGATAACGATGTGTACTCTACAACAAGTTGTCTCACGGTCATCAATATATAACGAGCTTCATTAATCTTTTGGTTTTTACACGAATTTTTGAATGACGATATTGGCAATTAGGACATATGAATTATCCCATTGGCTTTATTTTAATGATAATTAATTATATTTAATAAGAGAATGCATGTAAATATTCCTCAAAATATTTGCATCTGGTTCAATGTCATGCTCAACATTCTAATTTTGATCATGCAAAAAAATAACCAGGAAGGTTAAGTAACTTTGACTCATGTGGATGGATGTAGGTGAAGACCACAGACATTTTTAATATAATGTGTAATTAGTATCAATCTTTTAAATTATTACTCATTTATTTCCAAAGTTCCTTTCATAGCGATTCCTCATTCTTTGTTTTCGTGTCAAAATGATTACTACATTTAAATTGTGTTCTAGTGTTGAATTAATCCTTGGTTTAATTATTATTTCTTTTCTATCAGTCTCCACTTTGACTCCAAAGAAGGTAACAGTAAAATTTAAATTAAAAATTGTTAAATTACAAAATATGCCATTTAAAAATTAGGAAAATGGCGTTTCAACGAGTTTTATAGAACTGAAGACTTCACTGAATGAAAAACTACGCTACTGTGGAGCAGAATTTTTACCACAACAAAATTTAGTTTGTGATAAATTCTGTCCTAATGGACTTTGCAGAAATTTTTATTGTGAATGCCAGGTAAATAAATAAAATTATTACTATTTAATCAATTAATTGTATAACTTGACCACACATAATATTTCATTTCAATTAAATATTTCAGAATCAACCAATTAAAAATTGTACCATAACTCAAGAGGGTAAATGTGATGGATATTGTAGTAAAGCAAATTTTGTAGAATCTTATTTATGTCCTAGTGACAATGGTAAAAATTATTGTATGTGTACTTAACCATAATTAAATTATTACTGTACAACATTTATTTGAAAGTAAATTTATTATTATTTTTTCACCAAACAATATTAGCCGACTGTCTCAAAACAGTTATTTTTGTTTTCTTGTAAAATTTCCTCAAAAAACGTAAAGAGATTTCAATCAAAAATGACAAACAAGTGATTCCCAAACAAACTTCAACAAAGAAAAATGTTTGTTCTAACATAGAAAAATCAACAAAATCAAAGCCTGCAATGACACTATCAAAATTATCTTGTCCTTGTAAAAGAACCCCCAAAAAATTAGTTTGACGAAGTTGACTACTATTATAATATTGTTTGAGAGTATGAAATTCATCCAAATTTTGTTCAATATTCTTTAAACGTTCCCAATAATCGTGTAATCCAGATTCAAAAATGGAGGCCAATTTTCTTGCATAAAGTTCACTGAAAAAATTCCTTTCAGCAAACCAGGGGCTCCTTAACAAAAATAGGGGCATGTCTTTCCTCTTTGATAAAAATACATCCGGTTCTTGTAATTCCATCATTCGTTCCAAAATCTCAATTTCATTTTGATTGCCCATAAAAGCATAACTTGTCTTCAATTCATTGTACCCCCAACCTCGATCAGTCATCAGAGAATGATTTCGATTATACACAATCGACGCCATCTTAGTCTTAACTAAAACAGTTTGGTTAACAATATAACGTAATACTGAATAATCAGATGAAGTCCACGATTCAACTTGACTACTTCGAGCTAAAAGAGTTTCTGCAAATTGTTTAATTGTAGATTCAACTTCATTTATTCCATTCCAATTTTCTTTAAAATGAGATTTAGTTGCCACAAGAGGAAATCCCTGATTCATCAGTTCTTTCATCGATTCAGGAAATTGTGGTAGAATCGGTTTGGCAAGAGATGAAAATAAAGCTCCTTTGTAAGCCGAACTTATGACAGTAGCCAAATTTATCCAAATTCCAATTACAATTATTGCTTTAGTATTTATCCGATCACAAATATCACTGGGTAATTGACCTTGTTCTAAAATGGCGGACACTGCGAGTAATATTAGGAAGGACCAGTGACCTCTCTTTTTTTGAGGAGTGTTTTCATGATGATGATTGAAATTGAGAAAAATCTCTTTGAATGACCATCTTTGACCTGGATTAAAAGTGATGAGGAGACCCACAGACAAGACGAAAAGTGATATTGTTGCTATGATGAGGAACCATGATGATGCATTAACTGAACTGAACATTTCGTGCATATTTTCTGTTGAATTTGTCGAAACTAATACTACAACGTAGTACAAAAGTTCAAATGATTCACCTGAGGTCAGCCATTCTTTCTAAAGAATTAATAATTACACCTTAATTTAATTAAATATTAATTAAATATTATAATTAATATTAATATTATTATATAATTATTAATTAGTTTTAATTAAATAATTTAATTAAACCTTAATTTTTTGACGGCGGTGAAGCATATCTGTTATAAAATTCGTGTAGGTTGGTACATTTGCATAAATTTGACCATAAGATTTTGAATACAATTTGAATTTTCGACTTCCATAATCTACGTGGATCATTGTGATATTTAATTTCATTTCAATGTACGATAAACAACAATGTCGTGGTTGTTTGTCAAATGAGTACCCCGTTTTTCGGATACTACAAGATTTCGGCCATTTTGGTGGAAATGATAAAGAAAATCTCATGTGAAGTGTGATGGGAGTCCCTTGTAAATTTTCGTGGTGTTTTAACCATTTTGATTTTAATTTATTTAAATTTGTTATTTCAAATGGAGACAAATTTTCATTGATGCAATTCATGTACATGCAAATAAGTGTCAATTTTATTGCAGTCATTTTAAAATCTTTTTGAGAAATTGAGAGCCCAATTTTTTTGGATTTCTTGATATTCCAGTCAAGTTGAAATTGACAAGTTATGAATAAAGAGGATGTGGTGACTGCTGAGAGACTATTAAGAATTTGAAATTTAAGTCGAGATTCTTCATTTGTTTGAGGAATTTTCAAGAGAAGCAGAATTAAAGATGGATTTTCTCCATTGATGATTGTCTTGGTCAAAACTTTGAAAATTGAAATGGAATTTTCTGTAAAATATTCTGGACTGTATATTTGGATGAAACATTTTGAGTGGTGAAAATCAATGGCGCGATTTGATTTAAAGGTTCGAAGAGGACTATTTTTTATTAGTTTTTCAACATAAAGAGAGAGTGTCTCTTTAATAGAGTACAAGTCAATTAAAAAACTATTTTTGTTAAACTTGTTTAAATTTATTATATTTGACACTGGGGACGACGTAAGAGATAATTTTAATTGGATTACATTTATTAAACAACTTTCAAAAGAATTCAAAAATATTTCCAAATTTTCCTCATTTCCTTTGACACAATTTTTGGGACAAAACAGAAAAAGAATTGTGAATTTAAGCACTGAAATTAATGGGAATTTAAATTGGACAATCATTTTCTGTCACAGTTAAAATATTATAATTTTGTGAAATTCTGTCTGAGAACTGTTTCAAAAAATGGAAATTTTTTTCAGTTTAAAAATACTTAATATTTCTCCTTGAATTTGACAGACAGTTTGTGTCAACATTGAAGTATAAATATTTTATTATTTTCTGCGTATTTATAGTCAGCAAGTGGACACTTGTGGGTTTTAGAAAAAAATGTTGAGTTAAAAACACTTAAACTTGCTCTGTTTGAATAAATAGCCCAACCCTTTTTTTGTAGTGTTCATTGTACATGTCAATAAATTATGAATTGAGTTGAAATGGTCAAGGATCAATGAAAAGGTCAATTTAAGTACACGTTCAAGGTTTTATTCCATTTTTTATTTCATTTTATTTATTCACGTGGGTTTTGCACTAAGATTACCCGCGTGTTTTAATTAATGTAATTTAAATTAAGAAAATTTTTCAGTTTATACGAAATCAAGAGCAACTTCAATTAATTTGAAGTGGAATCTACTAACTTTGTTGCTTTATAATCAATGATCATGGTAGATTTTCAAGAACTTTCACCTTTCACTCTCCACTTTCACCTCTCCTTCTCTCTCTTTGTGGGGAGATTAAAAAATTGTCAAAGTCAATTAAAAATCCTCAATAATTCTCCCATCATCCTGATGACCCTTAATGAAAATAATGTTCAGTTTTTTCTAATAATTTCAAATAATTAATTAACTGATAAAATTAATTGGAGTATTTATTTATGACCTGCAAAATAAAATTTCTGGTACCATGCTCGACATTTAAAGATTTTTTATTGACATTTTATTTTGAGTAAGATTTATTTAAATGACACAAAATATAATTTTCAATTTTCACAATTTCAATTAAAATGAAGAGAGTAAAATCTACAATAAATAATTATTATTTTTAAAAATAAATATCCAATACAGTTAAATAGTAATCTTCTAAAAATAATTTGGATAATTAAAATGATTTTGTTGTTAATTTTCCATCCCCCAATTTATCCAAAGCAAGAGACAGCATTGTAAGCACACTGCTTCCCTGTCCACTGTCGAGATCTCTTGACCTCCCCCTCATTCTCTGGTGGTTGTTGTCTAGTCATAAACAAAAATTTTCTTATCGCTTCCTCTGCTGGGGATCCCGGCTAATTCACATAAAAAAATTAAATTATACTTTATATAACTTTTATAAATTAAATTAATTTTAAAAACATTAATTGTAATATTTGTAATTGTGTGAAACGCACTCTTACATTTTCCAGCTCAAAATCTTCGTACAAAGGTTTACAAAGTGTTTCTTGGAGGAGGACGGTCAACCCGAGAAGGAGAAGAATTGTGAATTTCTGCATTTTGAGAAGAACTTTTGACCTTTCGTCTGAAGACTGGAGACAGGTACACAAGAATATTTGAGACGTCAAAAAACTGAAAGATGACTCAGAAGGAAAGTTTTGCTTTGGATGGCTAAAGACAGAATGAAGGAATTTCTTGAGATGTAGCCACTATTTATACACAATTTTGAGTAGACTAAAATTGACCGTACGGAAATCTTTCTTGTCATCTCGTTGGCTGAGCATCTTGTCCTTGTCTCCCAATTCGGGGGATTTGAAGCCAGACGTTGTGGGATAATGATGCGCAGATTCCAACAGAGTCAAAAAGTGGAAGTGGCCACCTTCAATGTCAAATTATAAAAAAAACACCCCGAAAACAAGTAAACCAACACGCCAAGACAGGTACAAGACAGGGGAAGGGAGAAAGGGGATGTGGGATCATGTGTAATCATTTACAAAGAAAAGTTCTTGAGTTTCCCAAAATTCCCCCTGTAGATTTCCTATTATTGTTTTACAAATGGTTTGTAAACACATAATATTTAATTCTTAGTAAATTCAATTTCAATTAAAAATTAATATCCGATTCCCATCTTCAAATGTCATCATCTCGAGCATTGGCCTGAAAATAGAAATGCGGAAGGCAGAGGGGGGTTGAGATTGATAAAATTGGAAGGAAATGAAATTCAAAAACATTGAAAATTTCACTTTTCTCAACCTGTCATTTCCATAACCCCCATCAAAAAATATTACCTGTCATGAAATTTAATCTTCTGAAATACCTTAAAACATTTAAAATTGTCCTTGAACATGATACAATAAAGTCTAACATGATCCAAGATTGAAATTTGAAATTGTGGATCTTTATTTAACCTGGAGTAAAATTTATTCTCCAAGAAACTTGCATCATTTTACCAATTCAAACCCCATGGCTAAAATTGAATCAAAAACTCTTTCCTCTTATGTATTTCTCCGTATCCCAAAATTACAAAGGTACAAATTGGGGAGACTTTTTTTTGGACTCTTAAATTGGGATGAAAGTGGACTACGAACCTGGAAATATTTCTTGTGCGCAACAGAAACAGAGAAAAGTTTTCCACAGACTCGATCAAAGCGGAAAGAGTAAGAGAGAGAGAGAGGGACGAACAGGTGGAAAGTAGAGAGAAAGGACAAAGGGTCGAGTTGATTGTCAGGAAAGTATTTTGGACGGGTAGGAAATTAAATATTTTCTTCATCTTTTCTCACAACTTTTAGCCCTATTTTCAGTTTTCACTCTTGTCCCTTATTTTTATTGTCTTCTCGTGTCACCAATCACAGAGACAGATAAAATTAAATATCAAAGAAAAAGTGTACACATATTTTTTTTAAACCTTTCATTAAAAATACAATAGACTATCTTAATTAGAAATCATAGAGAGAATTTTAGAGTTGACGTAAAACGAGTTCAAGAATTTAATAATTATTTTTAATTATTATTTCCTCTTCCCTCCCACGGTGAAGGGGGTCTTAGAATTTTAGAAATTTATTTTCAAGTTTTAAATAAAAAGTTATGGCTCTCAAATTGACGTGGCTCTGTGCGTTCGTCCTGGCTATTTTTATTTTGGATTGTCAAGCTTCTACAAGGCCCATTGTTACGGTGAGTATTTTTTTAAAATTTTAATTTAATTATTTTTATTGAATACACATTTAATTTTTGTAATTTTATTACTGTTTTTGAAATTCAAACTTTTTTTAAAAAATAATTAAAAATGTACAATTTTTTTGTGAGATTTGAACGCCGTTCATGAATTTGTCTCCCATAACACTGACCCACGGCTTCAAAAGATTCTGAATCATCTGTGTACGGCAAAGTGTAAAATATTAGTTGAAAGTATTTTTAAAAATTAATTTTAATTAGAAATAATTAAACTTGATAAAATAGTATACGCAATTTGCAATTAGAAAGAGGGGGGGATATCAGTCTTTAATTAGCAAAGGGCATGAACTCTTGTCCAGGTACTTGTTTAGATTTTCTCGCTCCTTCATTAGGCATCCCATTTTATTCTAATGAGTCCATTCAATTCTTAATTTACCTAATAAAACTCGACGCTCCATACAATTTCCATGTATTCTCATTGAGCTTTACAAAATAAGAAAAATTGGAAGTGGGGCAGTGTACAAGAAATTGTTTTTATGGGTTTTTAGTCCAAAAAATTGTCAAGGTTAAACAAGGCTAAACCTTTAAATTTTCTTGATAGGGAGCACTACACTTTGAGATGATGTTAGTAAAATTAATAATATTTAAATTAGCTCAACATGTGTTCCTTCATGAGTTATTATTTGTGTGGGAGTCTCTATGGATGACTTCCTCGTGTATTTCGTAGCCAGTTAGTTAATTGTTTTTTTGTAGTGTAAAAGTCTCCCATTTCACATTCCAAGAGAAAGGCAACTCAAATGAGGCCCCTAATCTCCTATAAATAAATTTGTGACATGATTTTGAGTCTCTAGTTTCCTAATTAGCCATAATTAAATGTTTCAAAAAGATATCTTGGATCAATTTACCAATTGCAAGTGTTCATTTTAATTGTTGGGGTTTTTATTTTTGGGGTGTTGGGTAGTTGACACTTGATGATTTTCAGACAGTTTCAAAACGATCTGCCATTGCCCTCCATCAAATCTTGGAAGCTGTTCGACGGGGGGATAATGATTTCATGTTTGGAGATGAACATGTAACTTTTTTTTTTAAAGATTCTTTTAATTAATTCTTGTCTTTTTTTACATTTTGGGGAGCTTGGAAAATTAATAGATTAAGGGATGTAGAAAATTGGATTTAAATGGCTTTGTAAATTAATTAATTAAATTGTAGTTTTAATTTAGAGTAATAAAATTGTATACAAATTAATGTTCAATTCAAAGGTAGGGGAGTCTGGTGGAAGAAGACTGTCAAATAATTATGCCGAATATTTTGAGAATATTCCCCAAATTCGACCACTTGTAAGATTCTCACGTCATTTTTTTTCTTTTTAAATTTTACAAAAAAAACGAGAGACAATTAAAATTTAAGCTTTTCCTGTAAATTTTCTATATCCCTTTCTATTTATTTTTAATTTAAATATTTTAATTATTTCAATTTCGTTTACTTTGATGCCACTCGTACTGAATTTTCATGCTAAAAAACCTGAAGCACCAGAGCTATATTTCCTTGTTTTGCACTCTTTTTTGCAGTTGAATTTGCAAAGGAGAGGACCCCAAGAAGATCGGCGAAGGTAATTAAATTGAAATTAAAATTAATATTCAATTTATCCTAAAATAATTTATTTTGCACAGATATATTCGCTGTTACTTCAACGTCGTCTCATGTTTCTAAAAAAAAATGGGCTGGACATGAACTCTGGACTGGACACTAAATTCCATTTTCAATCTTGCAAAAAAAAGAATCCCTATATTTTGTTACACAATTTATCAATTAAATGATGAAGACAATTTGATAATCCAAATTTAACTTTGATAAGGCCAATTCCAATCATGTTTTTTGTTGAATGTACCTAAATTATTATACCTGTACAAAATTGATTAAAATTAGAAATAAATTAAAAAGAAATGAATGAAAAATTCATTTAAAAAATTGCTCAAATATTTATTTTCATAATTACTTAAACTTTTAATATTTACGTACTTGATATTTAACAACAACAGACATTTAACGATATTTTTTTTAACAACTTTGACATTCATTCAATCAAGTTTTATTCATTTTAAAACAAAAAACAATTTTTTAAAAAGGCTACAAGTGACGTCATTGTCTTTTAGTTTTTTTTAAACTTGTAGAATTTTAAAACGGATGATAATTATTTCTATTTATCGGTATTTAAAAATAATATCGTATTTTAATGTCTACTAAAATTAAAAATTAGCAACATTTCACCTTTCCCCACAATTTTCACACTTTTGTCTTTTGCCACTATAACCCGGACTGTTTTTTAATATTGAAAAATAATTAATTATTTTACTAATTAATATTTAATTTTCAAAAATTAAAAAATATTTCGCAAAAGTTTCTTATTACAATTTTCAGCAAAAAAAGTTTTGGAAAATAACTATAAAGTTTTCATTTTTTTGCTTCAAAATAATACTGAAATTGGTTCTATTAACTATTAATTGTAATGTTGAGACGTTTAAATAAATTCAAAAAACATTTTGAATTAAACAAGTCAACATTAAAATTAAACTAAATAATAAATTTGTCATAATTAATTAACTCTTGTTGCTATTTATCCATTTGGTTTATTATTTTGGTTCATTCAGTTTTGTTCCCACAAACAAGGAACTATCATTTAATTTAAGAGTTAACATCATAAAAAAAACATTTCATTCTACTTAACTTTTAAACACTTAATTAAATTGACCATTCAGACTTAATTATTTTCTTTTTAATTATCATTACATTAAATTCACTCTTAAACTTGTATTTAACTCAACGCTTAAAAAATGAGGAGTCAGGAGAATATTTAACGTCTCAGGTATTTCATTTCGTTTCCATTAAAATTAAAATATCTGTTAGCGGACATCTTTACTAGAAATGTAGGAAAAGTTTTTTTTTGTATAAAAAGAAAAAATAGGAACAAAAAATTGTGCTCAAAAAAAATTGGTAAAAATATTAAAATGGTAATAATAAAAAATTGGAAAAAATTGATTAAAATTTTAATTATTAATAACATTATTGTTAACATTAGAGGGATTGGGGGTACTACTACAATTACTCGCTTGATGACAACGAGAACAAGAGCTACAAATGACACAGACACCCAATTTTCGTCGTAGGACCGACTTTATTTTCAAGGCTTGACCCAACTTCATTCCCATCCCAATGAGATGCTCCTCCGTCAACAGGGGCAGTCCTGACCCGTCAATGGATTGTGACCTGAAAGACTACAAAAAAATCCCCAATTTTAGTACAAAGTTCACAAGTGACGTCAAATAAAAATGGGAGCTCATTGGCTAATTAAATTGACTTTCAATTAAAAGAAGAGGAGGAGTAAATTCCAATGAAAAACTAGAGATTAGTACTTGAAGCTGGGGAGTGGGAGTGGGTGGAGGAGATGAAATGGAGAAGATGAGAAATAATTTGGGAATGGGGGGAGGTGGTCAAAGAGTCAAGATTGAGTTGTTGATATAGCCATCAACATGGGCCATTACAAACAAGGGAACAAAAGTCTTGTCAACGTCAGAGAACAAGTGCACGATTTCATATACAAATCCACACGCTTGTCCTCTCACAGAGAGAAAGATGAAGATGACGACTGTTAATAAAGTGTCCATTTTTTTACAGGTAAGAGAGAGAGAGAGAGAGAGAGTGATAAGAGTTAAATGGACTGACCTCAGCATACTCCATACAGAGATCAATGGAGGCAATAAAACGAGAGACTTCATCCACACTCCAATTGAGAATTGTCGTCACTTCTTGGGAGGAACAACAATTGGACTCTTTCTTGGGATGGAGGGCCGTGGTGGGGGGAGATGTGTTGTTGTTGGTGAGGTCCAGTGGTGTTTGATGATATTTTTTCAGGTCAGCTGACCGCACCAAATGAAGGAGAGCCGTTGTTGAGGACATGTCTATGAGTGATTGCTTCAAAAATCTATTATTTTCTACTTGTTGTCGACTAAATAATGTCGCCGGTGTGGGCGCGGGCCTGTTTTTTTCAACAAAAAAACAAAAATTATGTATTTTATTTTAATTTAGTATTTTAATTGTAATTAATTCATTTTTCATCTTTAATCCAAAGAACCACAATGACATCCATCTGTTTTTGCTGAAATTCCTATTGGCGTTCAAGTCTTTTTCATTTTATGGATCAAATAAACTTTGTAATTTAAATGACGATTAATCCGAATGAAATGTTTTAAATTTCACATTAAGCAAAAGGCACACCCCATTTAACCCCCATATTAAGTGAGACTCATTAATTTGTAATATCGGCTGAAATTCACAGAGCGGCGTTCAAGTCAAATATATTTTTCATTTAAAAAGAAATTCATAAAATTATTTCATCCATTTAAAACTAAAAATCATTCACGTTTAAAAATTGACAATAAAAAAATATGAAACAGATTTTATCGACCACAAAAAAAAAACTCAAAAGAAGACTTCAATAAACAATTTTCGGGTCGTGACAATTCCTAAATTTCAAAGCCACTTGACAAAAGAGAGAGAGAGACAGAGGGAGGATAAATAGAATTGAAGAATAATATTATCTTTAGCTAAAAAGGTCGTCAGAGTGGACACACCAAAGGATGAATTGAATTAAGATTAAGGATTTGTGTATTTGTAATGGAAGACTCATTCCTAGTGACGGACTATGATAAATAGAGAAAAAAAGTAGGGTAAAATTACGGTTCAATGGAAGAAGGGAGATGATTATATTTAGCAGCAAGGCTTCGCATAAAGTCACTGTAATTCCGATGATGAGGCGGTGGTGGTGAGCGTTTAATCCCAATTTCAGAGTCACTCTGTACAAAAAGAGAGAGAATTGATAAGAAAAAGGAAATGACTTTGAGGAAATGTGACAAAAGGGTTTTAAAAGGCTCCCTTACTTGAACTGAGTCACTTGGACTTGATCTCTCGGCTTCCCTTCGTCTTCGTCTATTTGGTTTCTCATTCAAATTCAATCCACTTGAATTATTCGTCGTCGACGACGTTTTCTCATCATCTTGTCCATTCTCCGCTGTTAACACAAAAAAAGAGGCAAACAAAAGCTCCATTAGAACATGTGTGTGTGTGAATCAAAAAATACAAACATGATTTGCACATTTTTCTCTTGCTATTCATATAAAAATCGAGGGAAAATTTATTATTGGTAGCCACAATGACGAAGCAAGTCTTCTTGGCCCCCTCTTTTTATATTCTCACCTAAAGTCTCTTCATTTTTAAGTGAACTTTTTTTTCAAGCCTCTCTCTCTCTTCTATTCTGACTTGATGTAACTCATTCACGTTTTTTTGGGAGATTGAGAACAACTCGAAGACTCTTTACAATTCTTTTTGTCCATGAAAACCCTTTCCACACATTAATTTTGAGAAAGTCTCCATTTTTTTCTCACCCTTTTTCTACACTCTCCATCTTTTTTTTAAAGGTCAACCATCCATTTCTAGTTACATTATATAAACTCATTTGTCTTTCCCAAAGACTCCTGTGAGGAGCCTTTGTCATTTTTTAATCATAATAATTGGAATAAATATTGACCTATTTCATTATTTTGAGTTATTAGCAAAATATTGTAAAACACAATATTTTTAATCGTAATTAAAATATTTTATTTTATTCTTATGAATTTGTATTTAATTTGTTTAACTTGGACGCCGCTCATATGATTCAACCTCGTTGCTCTTGATTAGTGAGCCACTTTAATTTCTAGGATATCGAAAGGACATTTATCTGTTGGTAAAAAATTTTGAAACTGACAGGGCAGATGCCATTTAGTTGGCTTTCTGAATTCATTTTTATACTCCATATATATTTCCAATGTTTCTAGGACCATGAAATGACCAAGTCTTTAAAATTTTTTTAGAATTTATCTGGCTTTCTTGAATGTGGAGACAAATTTTAATTGTGACACGTGTTTAAATTGTAATTAATTAAATACTGGAATGTACTCAGCAATGCCACAAGAGGAAACAAATCGCAAAACAGGAAAAGTATATCCGAAGTCATCTACTATCACAGAATCAACAAGACGGCGTCATTTACTTGAAACGGCGTCCAAGTTAAACATTTTTTTAAAATTAAATGTTAAACTTAAACGCCGATTGGACTAAATTTCAATCCAAAATTCGACTAATATGAATTCGCTGTCGAATTGTTCGCTCAAATTGATAAAAATATGAATTAAAATTAAAGTATACCATCACAATTAACTTTAAATAAAATAAAAATTCTCCTTGAAATCCCCCAATTTTTTCTTCTCCTTTTACAAATTAATTTCAATTAAATTCCATCACGAAATTTTAATTTAAAATTTGTGACAACAAATTGTATCCAAATTGTCCTTGACTGTCAACAACAATTATAAGATAAACAATTTTTTGTTGATTCACAAAAACATTAAATTAACTATAATTAACTTTAAATTACATAAACCTGACTTCTGTCTATTCATCACAATCAAAAAAATGTCCTTTTTTGTACAAACTACCTACAAACTTATTAAATACATAAACTCCACAATTAATATTTAAAAAATCTCTCTCACAAATTCTTACAAAAACAAACCAACTCATCCTTTAATTAATTTTAAAATTCCCCTTAATGACATTTAATATTAGACTCTATATTTAAATAAAGTCTCAAAAAATAAAAGAAGAAAATGATCAACTCTCACAAAAACTTGTGTCCATCCAACCTCCTGTTCACCTACAGGAAAAATCTCCTCACAAAAAAAGAAGCGTCCATCATTTTCAAACTCAGACAATTCACCATCTCACAACAAATAAGATTAATGAGAAAATGTTTTTTTTTATGACTTTGACTTTGGCAGTGAAGCGATTATCACGACTTTTTCCCTCAAGTTGCTCCTTCAGCTTCCCATCTTTAACCATTTCCCTTGTGACCATATGCCTCGATTTAAAAATGAATTCATCTTCCTCACAAAAAAAAAGAAGAATCTTTCTCCTTACAAAATTATAATACCATTCCATTTACCTCTTTAACCATTTATTCCATCATCATCATCACCCCCCTCCCATCATGAAAGAACAGCCCCCAAAAAATCTACACGTGGAGACTTAACTCCCTCTAATTATACACACAAAACTTTTTTCGTCACCCAGTCGCCGTCATTGCCATTGCCATTGACCGGCAAAGGAAAAAAAATAGTTTGGAAGGGGCCTGAAAAATATATTCTTTTTGAAGAAACTTGTCTAAAAATTGAGAATTGTTCCCCAAGTCCAACGGAATAGACAGAGGGCTACGGAAGGATGCACAATTTTATGTCAATACAAGATAAAAGGGAAATATAATCTTGGATCCATTGCATTGCCCAGAGAGAGAGAGAGATGAGATGATGAATATTTTAAGCCTTGAAAAAAAAAAGTTTTGTATGTTGGGAAGGTGTTGAAAATGATGATTGTTCCTTGGTTAGCCATTAGTAGCCAATGACGAAGCACTTTCATTCACGTATCATCAGTCCCCAGCTTCTCTTTTTTTCTCTTCATCTCATTCTATCGTCTCAAAAACCTTTTTTCTCCTTCAACTCTATACAAAATTGTGCTCCCAACTTTATCTTGACTTGTATTTCCTTAGAGAGAGAGAGCAGGTAGCGAGTTTTTCATTCAAAATAAATTCTCTTCTCTCTCATCTCATCTGTGTCCTTCTATTGAAAAGAAAAAAAAAGTTTTTTGGGGGGTAATTGTTCGTCTCTATAGACTTATAGTCCATTTTGAATACTATCTTTCAAGGCAATGTAAATAAACAAAGATTTTCTTCTATCTATTTGAATTTTTTGACGAGTTTTAACATTTATGCTTGGAAAACATGTCAGTCCTTTCCAAATGTTTTGGGATTTTTTTTTCTCATGGTGGAGATTTTTATTGTGGAGATGACAGCGGATGTTGTACGGGAATTAATTTAATTAATTGTAGTTATGAGTACAAGCTTTAGAAAAATATTTTGGCATCATTCAAAGAGAATGCAACTATTAGGTTGTAGTACTTTTACGGACAGTTAATAAAATGAATGGCGTCGAACTGTGAGAATTTCAGAAAATGCGATATTTGTCAAGAAACAAAAACATTTTTTTTAATAAAAAAAAATCTATTATAAAATTAACATAATTTATTCAAACTCATATGGCTCCATGTATACTATTCCCTCCTCAAATTGTCTTTCCTCGTAAAAGTTTACTGTTAAATATTGTCTCAGAGTTGAAAGAGGAGGATCTTGATTTTAACCAAATAGCTGCCGCAATTGTAGACTAGGAGCAAGCACTCAAGTTAATTTTTTAAGAGTTTTTTTTAGTTTTATAGTCGCAAAAAATGTTTGCATGCACAAGATAATTCGTCTTGGTGGCCAGAGAAAGACAGAAGGTGGGCTACAGGTAGACAGGCACAAAAGCAAAAAAAAAAACATTTTTTTTGCCTTGTTCACCCTCACCGCTGAGTTATAAAGAGAGGCACACTCACGGTCTGTACAAACAAAAAACTGAAATTGGTGGTACCTGACAAAAATTAGTTGTTAAAGGAATTACATGCCCTTAAATCATTTCCATTTAAACTTGTAGACTCAAAAACTGTAATCATAAAAAGATTATTTGGTAAAATGGCTTAATGGAATATTAAAAATTTTGCTTTTCTTTTTTCCCACAATATTTAGTCTATTTTAAACTCTTCCACAAAAAAATCTAGATGACAACTTCCCACGATTTTCGAACCCAACGCCTTCATTTACTTGGAACGGTGTCCAAGTTAAACAATTAAATTTAAATATTAAATCAATTAAATGTTAAACTTGTACGCCGATTGAACTGAATTTCACTCCAAAATCTAACCAGAGTTTAACAGAATCATAGCATGTTGGCTAAATTGAGCTTGTAGTTAATTTAACAAAGTGGGTTTTTGACTAAGGAAGATTCATATTCCGTAATTTAAAAATACAAAACAACGTTCATTCCATTGCCTTGGCTTGAATCTCGAATTAGAAAGGAATAAGAGAACAATTATTTTTTTTAAAAAAATGAATCTCCATTTTGTTCCTCCTCTAAAACGTTGGCATAATATTTTAATAGAGTAACCTCCACCCTCCCCTGTTTGAGATTATAATAGAGAAAAATAATGGCCATGCATATTTTGTCTAGAAATTTGACAATGGATGGATAAATAATAATAGTAAAGTAAAAGAACAGGAGTTTTCGAGTAGGGAGCTTTTGAGTTGACTCTCAGTTTTGTCCCGACACATGAAGAAACTCTCCGTATTGAGAGAAAGAGAGAGGGAGAATGTAGAGCTGATAGTTCTGAGCATCAAGTTGGCAAGGAATGTACACACATAGACACACACCATTTAATTACGTTCCATGTATAAACTGTCAGTTGTAAATTTTGAATTTCGTGAGTAACCATATAATTAAGGAAGCATGTTCCGCTCTTTGCTAACTAATCTCTCGCCTCTCTCTCTCTCTGTCTCTCTGTATGGAATATTTTCTCATATCTACCGTTCCCCATCTCAAGTCTCCATGTCCAAAAAATTGAGGGGGAATTTTTTGGTAGTGACTTATAAAACAATAGAGAGAAAAATCCTTAATTTTTCGCCCATCTTTCCAGACTCTCACACTCTTAAATTTTCATTCAATTCTCAGAAAAGATTGAGACTGTCAAATTAACAAGTTTGATTTTTGGGAGATGCGAATTTAAATTAGGAGCAAGATGCCCACTCAACCGAGAGTCAGACTTCTTGTTAGGCATACCACAGACCCAATGCGCAACGTTTCTGTAAAAACTACAAAATTCAGTACAAATTTTACTCAAATACCTCTACTGTAAGGGAATAAATGTGGGGAACGAGTTAATTGAATTTAGTGTGCTTTGTACAACAGAAAAATAAATTAATTGTAAATTTAAATGACTTACATCCATAACACCAACTAGGCCAAATGACCGGTGAGCTACTGTCCAATTCTGTCATGATGGACTTGAGAAAGACAAGTAAATTTAAATCTCTCTGACTTCCAATATTCCCACTAATTAATCCACTCTCCTGTTCACTCTGACCTCTAACCTCTAAATTGCCACTACTTCCGGTACGTTCACCACGACCAACTTTTGCAAGTCTACTCTGCGTCCCTTTACCCAATCGTTTATTCATATGTCGTTGTGGTTTGTCATGTGGTTTAGAATTTGGGTATTTAATCAAATTAATAACTATACGTCACTTGTTAATTTTAATTAAATTAACAAAATATTTCCATCCAATGCTCACTATAATTTCATCTCAATTCCACAATTGGCAATTATTTCACAAGAACACAAAAACTCCAAATTTTTACACTTGAACGCCACTACAGCCACTCAGTATTGTAACTGCTAAGACCACCAAAAAAGTTTGAAAGTGTCAATGGATCAAGTGACCATCTCGCCCCATTTGGGAGCTTTCCCCATGCAGGAAAAAGATTTGTGTTTAGTATTTTAGGCAATGGAAAATACAGGAAAAATAGAAGAGTCTCTGTATTTATGGAACGGTTCACGAGTGACTGAAAGGCTCGGTGACTACAATCATGAATAGAATAGAGAATTCATAGCTCAAGGGCAATCTGCACCTGCTGTTCTTTTTACCCCCTTAAAAAACCAAAAATTATTTTTTTTCCATCTCTCTCTCTCTCTTTCTTTCTTCTCCATTTTTTTTCAAGCCCGACTTGACTTAATTATCATCAACATGAACCCCCCTCCTCCAACTTTTTCTCTACAAAAGTCCCAAAATCTTTTCATTGACTTTTTTTTATTCTACAATCTACAGTCTACGTGACACAACATTTATTCTCTCTCTCTCTCTCTTTCTATACATTGACATGGACTTGTTTGAATTGAGAAAAGATTTTTTTTATTAAGTTTCCTCATAAATTTACATACTTAAATGTCAATTAACTCTTGAATTTGAATTTGACAAAATGAGAGCGTCCATTTTATTTCATTCCTAAATCCTAGAGAATTGAGATCGGTCAAAAATGTCTTTTTTTTCTCGCTCTAATAAATGTATGCTTCATCTCTTTATTGTATTGAGAAAAAAGAAGAATTTGTGTGGCTTAAAATGAGCTTCTCATCCATTTAAAATGTTAATTAAAGCCAAACTAATAATAGTTTATCCTCCATTTCCATTTTGACACGTGCTCTCCTCATACTACCGTAAGTGAACATAAATTTCCATCCAATTTTAAAAAAATAATAATATTCTCCTCAAAAAATCTTTATTTTTGCTAAATAACTGTCAGATTTTATCAAACAAAAAAAGGTCCATCAGTTGTCTGTTGTCTTTAAAATTAAAATAAAAATGTAGAAATTAACAATCACAATTAAATTCTTATACAAGACAGACAGAAAAGAAGTGAAGAATTTTAAATAGAAAAGAATATTCATCTCTTAAATACAATTGTCCATTTTCTCTTATGGACAATTGTAAAAAATGCTGATGCATCTCTCTCTTGTCTCTCCTGTCCACGTAATAATATTTTTTTTTTACAGCTGGTGGCAATATAATTGCAATTTTGTTGCTGCATAAACTGACAGTTACTGTTAATGGCAGAAAAGAAGAAGAGGGGAAGGGGGAGAGGGGTCTATTTGTATTTATGATTTATTTCCTATGTTATTAACATTGGCAAGATATTTATTTAAACCTCAAGTCCACACACACTTGACCATGAAAGAGAGAGAGAGAGACGAAGGAACTATACAAATATCTTTTTGTATCTGTACTCTTGTACAAAAACAGACAGGTGAATTTTCAAATTCAAGACTTGCAAATTCCTCCCCTGCCCCTCTTCCTCTTTTCCCCCCTTGAAAAAAAAGTGGACAACGGCACAGTTTTTTTGGGACAATGTGAACGACGTTACATTTTGTAATTTGTATTCTCTCTCTCTCTCTTGTGTGTTGTGTTCGCTAAAAAAGTTTATGAGTTGGTCCAAAATATTACGAGAGAAATTGCCTCTAGTCTTTTCTCTCTTTGAAGATGAAGTGAAAGATGAGGAGGAAGAGGAGGAGGGGGGGATAAATGAGGCTTTAGATGGAAGATTGGACATTGAACTTGAAATTTTTATCTACGTCTTTTTTCTACGGACGACAGTTGAGAGACTTTTGAATTCCCTGTTGGTCAGAGAGGGACTCATCAATGTAAAAATGTTAAAAATGGATGATGACTGACGATCCGTGCTCTCTCCACTGGCTCTTGACAAAGGAAGAGGTAGCACTGGCCGGCAAGAGTGGTCAACAGGGATTCTCTCTCTCTCTCTCTTCTCAATGTACAATTTACATGATCATTTTTTATACCAGAGCCACCACTGACCACTTTGTCTTGTCTATGTCACAAATCTTGTAGAGATGTTCTATCTGTAAGTTATATAAAACAATTGTACCTATACGAGGTACATAACAATATGCAGTTATCTTGTTCAACTTTATATGAAAATCTCAACTGTGGAGAGATAGTGAAAAAAGGAGGAGGAGGCAGGAAATGAGGGATGAGGAATGGATCCGATGGAATGGACGTCAGCAAACTAATGACCTGACCAATGTGAGGTACATTTTTTTTTTTAAAAAAAAATCTTTTTTAGTTAATGGACTATGTTTTGCACAAATATTTCATTCCATTAGAAAGGATTGTCACGAGTCTTAAAAATGGGCAGACATGTTTTTTTTGAGGAGAAAATAAATGTCTTGAAAATTAAAGGATTGTTTTTAGATTAGTCATTACTTTTAATTATTGACAATTTTTGAAAAAATAAATAATTTTTGTCAGACTTGCACGTCGATCAGGAGAATTTTAACTGTGTCACAAGAGAAGAGTGCAAAGTTCAATTTTAATAAATTAAATTGACAAGTTAAAAATAAAATGAAGAATGATATGGTTCGTCAAAGTTAATTAAATCAATTAAATGACCATTTCATACCCTTGAAAAAATATGATTCATTGAACAATCCACAAGTCGTGGGTGTTCTACCCATCTGCCATGCAAAAGAGATTCTCTCTCTTAAACAACTCAAAAGAAGAAATAAAGTTTTAAAGATAAAGAAACCAAAAATGTGTAAAAACCTGAGACTTTTTCTCTCAAAATTCACTAAACTCATGAAAAAAAGAGCCATGTCCTCCTTGTCGTCATGAGATGTAGAGATGATTAAGATGGGAGGCAGTAGGAAGAGAGAGAGAGAGAAATGAGAAGCGGATAAAGGATTATAAAAAAAAGGAAAAACGATTGGTTGAAATAAAGACAGGATTCACAGTATAAAATCTCTCGAAGGACAAACATCAACAAGAAATACAACAAGGGGAGAGAGAGAGACATGCACACACTCACATTTTTCACAAGTAGACCAACTACACATAAACTCATCCATCCTTTTAACAAAAAATGTTTTTCTGTCTCAAAAACTCTTTATAGTTAATGACACCACCATATATATCTCTGTACACAGAGAAGAGGAGTCTTTGCATGGGGCCATTTTTATTGAACAGAAATTCTCTCTGTTGAAAAATATAAACAAAAATTCTATATAAAAACTATTTTATATGTGTACTCTTCAAGTGTGTAAATTTTGTGAAAATCTTTGACTCATTTTTTACTCACTATGATCATTTCCACGGACTCCCGCACTACCTGCCTCTCTCTCTGTGTTTCTATTTTATCCAAAACCAAAAAACATGCACAGAGACAGAGATGCACATGAGATGTGGCTCTCTTTAGCTCCTTGTCTGGTAAAACAAGTGTACGTGTGAGAAATCACTGAAGCGATGAGGACTTAAAAAGTTTTAAAAAAAAGTCCATCGTTCCGGGGTCACAAGCACGGAGAAAAAATGTCATCCTTTTATACCGGAAGTTTCTTCTACCACAAACTTGGGCATTAGCGTCAACCAATTCTCTTTCATTTTTTTTAAGATGAGAATTTAGGGGGATTTTTTTTATAATATTCAACTTTTTTTCAACGTCAAATATCTCTAGTCTCTCTCTCTCTTCGGTTTCTCATTGTTATTTTGTAAATTGTCTGTACATGTTTTTTATTTTTAAAGTCAAGACAAAGTCAACGTAATTTAGTCTAATTTTGGGGGTATAAAAAATGATAAATTTTTAAATTACGAATTCCAATTTTTGTGCTTGTCATGTGCACATTTTTTAAAAATTATTTTGAAAAAAAAAATTAATTTTATTCAAGGTCCATGACACGAGAAAAAAATATTTATTTTTTTTGTACTTGCACGTTGTTCAATGAAATTTCTCCAGAAAGAACCAAAACTATGGAGAGGCTACCCACCCGAAATTAATGGCACAATGTGAGCGCAACTTGAAAAAATCAGAGGGGCCCCCCAAAAAATTGGCCATGTCAAAAGACAAAAAGAATAAAAAAAACTTCATCTTAATTGCATTCGTTAAAAGATTCATAATTCCACTCCGAAAAAAAAACATTCGAGTAGAGCAAGAAAAGGGAGTTCGGTTTAAGAGACAAAGAAAAATCACGCGGCCATAGCATCAAAGGGATGTTCATACGTTAATTTTTTGCAAAATTCAACAGAGAAAGATGAGCCACCTCACAAAGCGAGAGAGAGCCCCAGCAAAAAAAGCCAAATTCCTTCATCCCATCAAGTAACATGTGGTCAGCTATAATGAATATAATTTAGCATATAGCACAAAGGGGGCGGAGTCACCTGAGATAATATATAATATTGTTTGGTGTATGCAAATGGAATTAGTGTAAAAGCATTAGTAATTTGTATTGCTCTCAAGCCAAAGAGAGAGAAAAGGGACTGATGATAAGCGGATAATAGTCCCGTCCAAAGTGTAACTAAGTAATAGGAGGAATTTTTATTTGAATTTCTTACACAAGAGAGAGAGAGAGAGAGACTACACTCATGTACATGGTTACAGAGAAACAAAAAAAAAGACTTTGGACATTCTCCTTGTACAAGAGTTGTACAAGATAGAGATGGACTGCGGACAAGTTGAGTCTTTTGAAAAGCTTTGAAAATTTATTGCATTGTCATTTTACGCCTCTGAGCTATTAATTTATTGTACAGTGACATATGTAGCCTCTTTTTTTCTGCGCGCCTTCGTGAGTCATCTTGTCATAATAGGTATGAAATACCATTTTTTGTAACTGAACAACTACATTAATACATCTCTCAATCCCATCTCTCTCTCTCTCTCTCTCTAGTCTTTCCCCGTACAAAAATCCTTTCAGTAACCCGCAATCTTCAGTCATTACCATCAAGTTCATCTTATCAACCAATATTAAATATATTACCCCCCTCCCTCTTTCATCTAAATTAAGTCTATCAATTCCCCCCTCCCCGCACAAAAGTTTGCCTTTCATTGTTATATTTAGTTTTGGAGTTGGTAGTGGAAAAGTCCGAGAAAATCATTTGAGAGACAATTTATTTTGAGAAATTTGAGAATTTTTTTTTTGTTCTGTAGTGTAGGAATATTATTACGTGTCGTATCAGTGACCAGTGTACGTACACAGGCAGTCATTCCCCTTTTTTTTATAGATCCTTTAGTAATATTACAGAATGTAATGATCTCTCACAGTTTTTTGATTTGAGAGATAAGAGAGAGATGAGAAACTTGATGTAATGACAAACCTTTCAATGATGACTTGATCCTCTGAATTACCGACGTCAGTTTCATCGACTCGATGGGACTGAAAGATTAATTTTATTTTTGAGTGAAACAATGACAGACTTTAAATAAATCTTTTAAATTTTATGATTTTTCATTTTGCTCCATACTTACCTACTTTTCCCGGATGACTCGTCGTCATTGGATGTTGAGTCTTCCATGGGAGTTATCTGTCAATTTTGAGAATAAAATTTAAAATTTTAATGGAAATTAATAATTTATTTTTCACATTTTATTTTTGTTCAACTTTGACGCCATTCGACTAAGTCATTCTCAATATGGCTGAAATAGAGTGGAGTTTGAAGTGGAAATAAAAAATTAAATGTCTTAACATGATTTTAATTTGGTATAAAATAATGTTAGTTAAATTAAAATATATCTTGGTTTTGTATTTTGAAAGAGATTAACGCCATTCAGTCCTTCTAGTCGTGATAGGGACTCTTAATAATTGTAGATCAAATTGTGTCCACGGCTGAGTCACTTAATTTTAAAAGGTTTATGAAAAAATGATATTGGTCCATTTAATTTTTCCAGTCCCCCAATTCTGCTCAAATTGACAATTTTCCAGAAAGAAAGAGAAAGCCCATGGAATTTCATATGACAAAGAGGAACGAAGGGTAGGGTCATAAGGGGAGCCATGTGAAAGTAATTGTGGTCATTACATTCCATGGTATAGACAATCTACACATCCATAGTCACTCCAATTATATTCAAAAGTTAATAGTCAACGACAATAATTAAAGAGCGGCCACGGCGGCGGCCCATCTTCAATCTTTCATAAAAAAAACTTTTTTCCTCCCGTCTCTTTTTTTCAAAGAAGAGACACAAATCAAGACTAAAAACACCACACACAAACCTTTTTTTATGAGCTCAGGACTTGACTCATTACACTAAATAGACTTTTTAAATCTCTCTCTCCTGTAGGTAAAAAAAAGTTCATTCCATTCAATATCAACTCCCCTCTATCCTTAACCCGTCTCATTTAAATCACATTATTATTACTAACTAGACTTTAATCATTACAGAAGGTATCTCAGTTTTAAAAAAAAGTTTACAATTTTTACAATTACGTATTGTTAAAAAGTCTCGTCAAAAAACACAAAATATTTTGTTTACTTCAACGCCGTTCACTTCATTTTAACTCTCAAGATTTCCCATCATCGTCAAGCTCTAGACCTTTGATGATGATGAAAATAGCTAAGAATTCCTGTCCTAATCTAAAATTAAAGTAAAACTAATCTCAATTTTAATAAAAATGCATAGTGAGGCCATTCATCTTGCCCATGGGCAAGTAGACTGTAGAGAGAGAGAATAAGACACGTAAATTGTAATTGTAATGAATGCGTAATCTACCCTCCCCCCTCACAATTCATACCTCACAAAGGGCCTCTCACAATACCCAAGGAGGGGGGGGGAGGAGGAGGGGGGTACTTTGAATGGAAAAATGCAATTGAATTGAAATCGAACATCTCAAATAAAAAGTGCAAGAGCTTGAGGCTGGACTGGATGAAAAGAGAGAAAGAGAGAGAGAAAAGTTCTTTTGGTGAAGATTAAATAATAAAAAGTGAAACATGGGATTAAAATCTATTCTCCAAAATAACATTGGCACTATACTCATACACACATAAGACTTTGGTTCATTTTTAATGACGGTGGTCTTCTAAGAAGTCAGTCTCTCATATTCTATGAGGAGATTCATTAATCATGCGTCAACGGCTTTAATAGGCAAGAGAGAGATGGGATAAGAGGGGAAGAAGAAAGATAAAAACTTTTTCACATTCATTGCTACTGGGTACGCAGAGCCTACAGGGAAATTTTTTTGAAGACCTTATTTTCTATTTTCATTATTACTCTCCTAACATATCCCCCCCTCCTCCTCCTTCACCTTTTGTATAAAAAAAGCTCCTTGTTTTTTTGTTCTTCCTCGCGCTTCCTTTAATTTTGTATGCACGATGAGAGAGAGAGAGAGAAAAAAAAAGAGAGACAAAAATTTTCCCCCCACAAAACAACAACACACAAGACCCAGACCCATGCCGTCATCATCAGTCATCTATTCTCTATTTCTAAAAATACAGAGCACAGAGAGGAAACATGCTGAGAGTCCGTATCCCTTACTTTGATCTGACTTTATTATGTCAGCTCATATCAACATTGAAAAAAAACAACAAGTAAACCATCTCTTCATCTTTATTCTTCACAAATTCACCTGTAAATTGAATTGACCATGAAATCCTCCATTTTTTGAGAGAGATGAATCAACATCAAGATCATTCATTTTTGTGTCACTAAATTCAATTAAATTTTAATAAAAAAGCACCGCGAAAAAACGTGAAAAACTCAAACAACTGTGGCACTATAAATTCTTACGGGACCAAAACCTGCAGAATTGCAGTGAGCGGCATTCAAGTCACACAAAAAAAACCAGCATAAAATTCCAGGAGATGTAAAAATCCCAATTAAAATTTTAAAAATCTTGTGATTA
This sequence comes from Arrhopalites spinosus, assembly GCA_034700945.1. NCBI lineage: Eukaryota > Metazoa > Arthropoda > Collembola > Symphypleona > Arrhopalitidae > Arrhopalites > Arrhopalites spinosus. The sequence continues at coordinate 43,669 of JAQIVZ010000410.1, forward strand.
TGAATAATGAATAATAATCAAATAAAAAAAAAGTTTGACTGGTTAAATTTTATATGGCTTCCAGCTTTTTTTTCTCTCTCTCTCTTGTACAATTCGTTCTGTCTCTAGTCTCCATTGTGATGAGAGAGAGAGAGAGAGAGGAAAGAGGGTCAAAGGGTACAGAAGTTGAAGGGGATATATGGAAAGAGAGGGGGGAGAGGGGTAGCCTTACAACAATGTAGGTAATGATCCTTTTTCTATATTATTAAATACAGATACAACAACTCTTACTTGGTAATACACATATGGAAGATAATAATTATGGTCATGGATTTTAAGCTAGAGAATGACGAAAGAGACGGACTCGTACGATGAAATTTTTTTTTTCTTATTATACTCATAGGAAATGTCAGTTGGCTCCTGGCTCCTTCTCCTTTGAACTTTTTTTATAGACTACACACTCCAACTCTCTCTCTCTCTCTCTCATATTAAAAACACTCACACTGTACTGCCGCTCAATTGACCACTACCAGAGCCACAGAGAGAGAGTATGAGGGGCCGTGTGTAATATGAAAGAAAGAGTCGACTTTTTATTTGAATATTTTTCTGTAATTAGCTTCATTGTTGTTTCTTCCATCGGAGCCAGAGAGATGCTGGATGGCATTTTGACTTTTTTTATACTTTGCGTCTTTCCTTATAGCCAACAATGTATTTAACAAGTATATACAGTTTGCCGCTAGTTAAAAAATTGTAAGGTAATTTGCTCTACCCTCTCTCTCTCTCTGTCCAAGAGCAAAAGCAGACCATTCTTTATGATCACATTGTTGTCCCTGTGAAATTGTGAGGAGAAGGGGAGGAGGGGGCTACAGTTTTTTTTCATCTTTTTCCTATTGTTTTCTTTTCCTTTTCAACTCTCAACTTGTAACTTGAAATGTTACGAGTACCGCGTGTGTGCACTCTATTTTTTGATGGATGTTGTGGGTGCTACTGATTCTCTCTCTCTTGTTTTTTTTATTATCCTTTTTTTAGTGGCACATTGCCTCTAAATTACAGCCCCCCTCATTTTTGCCTCTCTCTCTCTGTTGTCGTTCCTACTTTAAACATTTCCCGATTTTCTAATTGTTGACTTTCCCAAAGATGAGCGAATTTTTGGTGTAGTCAATTTTTTTTATATTCTTTGGAGGTCCTTGCTCTACTATTTCTTATGATTGTTTTTCATCTTTTAATTTTTTTGACAAGTTAATTGTTCAAACTATTTTAGAGGAGGGGAATTTTATGGAGTGTGTGCAATGTATAATTTTCAATCGTTTTTATTGAAGATTATGAGGAGGAGGAGAGGAATTTTGTGGGTAATTATTTTTATACTTTAATAGACAATTAAAATTATAAACTATTCAAAAAAAATATCGTTGACTCAAATTAGTCTCATTAATTTTATTACTCTAAATTAAGTCCAATTAAAGATAATGAGAGTCATTATTGTAAGATGCAAGCTGTGGGCTGTGGAGTATTAAAATTATTTAATTTTTTTGGGTAAGTTCGACGCCACTTGGGTGAAATATTTCTGCGTTTTACAGGAGAAAGGTAAAAGTTCAAAAATTTTCTGTGGGGAAGATTTGTAAAAGAGAAAAGATTCACAAAAAAGACAACGGAAAGAGTTGTAAAAAAAACCGGTTTTAAAAAATTATAAATTTCATTGTCATGTTTCCACAAAAATTAAATTTTTCGCAGTCTCTCCATTCATGAAATTGACTTGTTGAAATGGTTGAATGAAAACCGGTTTTAAAATTTTTTCATAAAAACTCAAAGCCTACTCCACGGCCAATCCCCACAACCCCATATTTCCTAATGACACTCCTCATGTCTATGACTATCTTCTATAACAAATCCATTCAGAACTTTTTAGTTAGTCAAAATAATGAAATTTAATTGACTTTTACACAAAAAATAGTAAAGACTGAGGCTTGACTCTCTATATATTCAATTTATATACTGAGAGTTTTGTTTTGTGAACGAAATAAGAAGGGAAAGTCAAAATTGGAGGTCTCAGGTGAGCCAACTAAATCCAAATTTGATTTGGTTGTTTCTCAGAATAAGAAAAGACAGAGACACACATGCCAGTCACAGGCTCAATTTCACAGGAGTCCTCACATTCTTTTTTTGTCTCTTTGGTCTCTCAAAATTCTTCAAGGGAAAGGGTGGGCAGAAAATAATTGGCAGTTTTATTGTTTTTCTTCCTATTTTCTAACAAAAATGACACAATATTATCTCTGGTTGGTGCGTATTAGAACCTTCCTATTTTAATTGGCTTGCTTTAATCCACTTGTAGATTTTTCACTTTAAAAATGATTTTTTTTTCAAAATTTCAGCTTCAATTGTATTTCTCAATACAAAACGTTTTTTTTGACGTTAAACAATTCATGCCCACCCTCATGAGAGTGGTTCAATTTGTGGGACTAATTTTGGAGATAAATGAAATTCCAAACGTGTTTTTTTATTGATAAATAAAGAAATTCCACATTCTTTATTTATTACATTTTTTATTATTAGTTTTGTCCACATTCTATAATAAAAATTTTAAAATTATTTCCAATTTTAGCTGACATGAATTTGTTTGGTAAAACGAACCTTTAAATCATAGATTTAGAAAAGGGGACAAAAAAGCTGAAACGGCGTCAAAGTGAGACAAAAAAAAACAGAAAAAAATAAAAAATTTACCTTGTTAGTATGGAAGCAATCACAAGCATTAGCATGGACAGAAATTAAATTACGTTTAATGAGTAATTTCAGACTTTTGCCATTATGTCGAATACTCCGTTTCCAATCTTTAGCACTTTCCCTCCCAGACAATTGTTGAAACTCATTGGGAGTGAGAGCCACTCCATTATAATAAATGCAACTGCCCTTTGACCCTTGACACAATTTAGTCAAGTCCATGTAGCCAATATTATTGCCACACTCAACTTGTATAATTCCATGACTGGAACTACTACCAACCATGGTCACTGTTCCATTATTACCATGCGGGGGAGCCGCCACAGACACGACAAGGCCAACTCCTTGTTGGAATTGATTATTAATAAATTCAATACTTGGTGGTTGGAGGAGAGGGAGTAAACTTGTTGTTTCTGGCAACATTATTGACTATCGATTGAACAAGACTCATTCATTTTTTTCCAGTTTTATTTAAAGGTGAAATTTCATCTTGTCTTCAAACTTCAGCTTCACAGAGTCTACGGTCATATGACCCTTTTGCTATGGTTTTCCACCTTTTCCACCTTTTTTTCCATTCATCATCAATCATCAAACTCACTCCCCATCCCTTCAACCAGAGAAGAAGAAAAAAAGACGCGACGTCAACTCTCACGATAGTGAAAGTTTGTAGAATATTTAAATTAGTGTATAATTTTTCATCTTATAGAATGAAACCATGCAATTCCTTCAAATTTTATAGTTGAGTAGGCGATTGAGCAACTATTACACATAAATCAGCTCCAATTCTTTTTTTTTCGCACAGATTGACAGAGAGAGACTCACCTCCCCGTCTTTTGACATTAAGTCATCTTTATTTTATTTAAAAATTCATTAAATTCTTTAATTATTTTATTGACGAGATTTTCAAATATACTACTTTCCTTCATTGCAGAACAAAACTTTGACGCTTGCACTGAACGGCGTTGAACCTTGACAAAAAAAATTCCTCAAAAATAAAATTTAAAAAAAAACTGCATCAAATTTTGACAGTCATCCGTAGACAATGGAGCAGATATTATGACAAAATAATTTTTAAATGGTTTTATTCGATTATATGACTATAGTTAAAATTTGTCTCTGTTTCGTACGGTTGATCAGAGGTGAAAGTTCGTGTGGAAATTGGATGGCTCCTGCTCCCAAATAAAAAAATGTTCCGCTATCTCTCTCTCTCTCTAGCTATTATGTATATTGTCATAATGTTGTATTTTTCATGTTTACATCGTAATGCCTCACTGACCCCCTAAATTTTCCTTTTTTATCCTCAATTTGACGTCACCCCATCACTCTAACTCTCTCACCTCCATTTGCCATTCCTAGAGACAAAAACTCAAGCTTCACTTATTTTTTGAGAAACTGTTGAGAATGACTCTTTATACAGAGTAAATCACCGTGTCAAGCTCTAGTCAATATTACAGATACAATGATAGACACACTTTAACTATAAATTATCTCTCCCCATCAAAAAAGTATGGTCAAGATCAATTCACTTTGTGCATTTTTACGAGAGAGAGAGATCGAAAGTGACTTAAAGGTTAAGAGTCATTGAACTAAATTTCCTTGACAAAATATTTCTTTGAAGAAAAAAAATGATATAAAAAAAGAATTAGTGGATTTCATCATGAACAAAATGAATGGAATGTCTTTGATATGGAAGGTTACAAAATGTTGTAGAGAAGGAGGAGGAACAAGAGCAGTAAATATTTTTGGGTTTCTTATTACAATTTTGTCCACAATTGGACTGCAACATATGGCTAGATGAAGAGTAGAGAAATGGAGTGAGAGCTCCTTTAATATTAGCTAATAAATGAAGACTAAAAAATATCCCCAACATTTTACTACTCCTCGAGTACACATCCTGCTCCGTAATAATAATCAAAATCCAGATGGGCACCCGACAAAATATAAAAATGGCTATGAGCCACATGATGAATCGCAGTCCTCTCCGCTGGACAATCAATACTTGCTGAATTTTTTGAATGAGAAAAATATTCTCCAGTCTTGTTGGTGGTAAAGATTCCTCAAATTCTTTTTGAATTCTTCGTGTACGACCAATATAAACATAACAGAGGAATAAAGTCACTGAGAGGAGTGTGAACATGAGACCTGTGGCCACATGATAGATTGAGGACGTCGACAGAGTCTTTTGATGACAAATATTTATTTTTGTACTGTAGATTGTCACCATTTTATCATTTTCTGGGTCACTCCCGCATCCCTCTATTTGTATCTCATTCAGGGGAATTGTAGTCCCCATGGATTTGTTGAAACATTTATTCACATTTTCACTTCCGTTTGAAACGTAAGGGTACCACGTGTCACAATAAATTGACCCATTTTTGGGACAATTTAAATTACAAAGGTCACCACTGTGGTCATGCATGTGGAGGGAGATGCAGGATCTAGTGTCGAGATTGTAAGCGAAATAGTAGGGAATGGAGAAACCTGGAATTAATAAATAAATAAAATAAATTAATTTTGATTTTTGAAAAAATTATCTAACCAAAAGAAAGAAGCCAAATGATGAGAGTGATGACAATGGAAGACCGAAGAGATTGATTTTCAGCCCGATTTTCATCACGATTCATCGTCAGAGATGGACGAGCTCTTGGAGCGGAGAGGAGGATGGCTGATGACCAAAGACGTTGGGTCACCATTGCCAAGAGACTTAGAGAGTTGGCCATGAGAAAGAGGAATTGAATGAAGGGTTGGGTTTTACACAGAAATTGGTCAAATATCTTTAATTAAAATATTTTAATTATTTCTTTCGTATCCAAATAAATTCTAATTATTTTGTTGTAAGTACCCAACCATGAAGACAGTGAATTATTTGACCCAAATCTAAAGGAGCTGAACTGGCTGTGAGGAAGAGGTCACTTAATGCTAGAGACAGTAGACAAAGTCTTGTTGGTGTTGAGGTCAATCTAAAATTTGAAGTTAATTATAATTATATTTTGACAAAATATTTAAAAAGTTGTTACCGTGATTTCGAGGCTACAATTATGGCAATTGTATTTCCACAAATGGCAAATATGGTCACTAAAACATTACCACAAATTAGAGCTAGTCGAAGTGGAAGTTGTAAAATTTCTATTTCTTTGGTAGGGTCCACCATTATTATTTATTTTTCTAAACTAACAATTAAAAAAGTACTGAAAGTTTCACTATGAAACTTCCATAGTAAACTAATTTAAATGAATATTTCATTATTTTCTCCAATATGACAATTTTGCCCAGAATATGATGCTCATTGTGTAAGACAACTAATATGAAATAAAAAAAACCCTCCCGGTAAGTCTCGTCTCGTTTTATTTACATTCACAGCCTTGCCCTTTACCCGGCTATCATGATTAAATAAAAATTAGAAATGAGGGTAAAAGAGATTAAACCGAGTCTGATTAAATATTGCCGGATGAAATGAATTTTACTTGTTATTTTTACGTCCCTATCACACACGTGGTAATTGGTAATCTCATTTGCCATTTGTGTGCTCTACGAAATTATTATGATAATCAGCATGTTCAACATTTGTTTCATGACTCATGTCTTATTGACACTCAACAAATATGGAAACGGTTTAAATTGATGGTAAATGAAAAAAAAACTCCTATAATTTAAACTATAAATAAAAGGATTGTCCATTGTGTACATAAAATATGAAATCATTTCCTTTTTCGGCCACTTAAATTCTTCACATGGACACATTTCAAAATCAAAAAACTTAAAAAAAAAATTCTCTTAAAAAACAGACTATAATTCTCTCATCCTACACAAAGTCCTTGAAAAAGTCCACACCTGTTGATCATCCTAACTTAATTCTGAGGATTTTCATTAATATAATTAAATTACGTTTGTATTTGATCTCTTGAATTCTCATCAAGTAGACAAACTAAATTAGAATTAGATGACCATCTCCAATTAAATGAGGTAATTATTTTGACAGTGAAATTAAATTATTTAAATACACAAGTAAGACATGGCACTCGGTTGATGGAATGAAATAAAAGTTTACAAATTGAATGAAATATATATAATAGTTTTTTGGAGTCACTTTTATTGAGAAGTTCCAAAACTGTGTATACCGTTGAATCACCTCCAATGATAACGAAAGCCTATCGTATAATATCTTTGTTCCAAAAACATTTTTTTTAGAACTCGTCTACTTTCATACATTGAAAAAAAAATTGTTATTTCTCTTGATAGATTAAAAGTTTTTTTTTTGCCTGAAAAATCAAAAGTTTACTCACACATACAGTTTCACAGTCACCAATAATAATAAATAAAAAGTTCTTATTATTATTATTAGTCTTTTTCCTATCATATAAATTCCATCTCTTGCAATCTTGCATTGTAGCTTTGGTATGCCGGATATTTAAAAATTCAAGAAAAATGAAGAATCCGGACCATGGAAGCAAAAAAATACAAATTACAAATTAAATCAAGTAAAATACAATAATATTTTTTTCTTTTGTATTATTCCAGACAAAGACAATTTAAAAACAAACGGACAATTATGAAATCATTATTATAAGTATTACAAAAAAAGAGAGAAAGTATTACAGCATTAAATGTGAACATCAAATTATATTAAATGTTCACTCAAAAAAAGGGCCCTAATAACATCATCAATCAAAATTAAATATTGTTGCGTAAATTTAAATTACAGTCAGTTAAGTACGATATTTAATACATGCAGATTCATTCATACTAAAAATAAGATAAAAGTTATACACTTAAAACATACATGTTTTTTTTTGTCCGTTTGCATTCAAATTAAGCATGAACTCCATAATATTATAATAATAAAGAGGAGGAACTGGCGTGAGCGTGGAAATCAGAAATACAAATCTTGTATAATATAATAATAATAATAATTACAGTATGTAATCAAAAAAAAATTGACGAAAATAACACAAGAGCAAAGAGTAGTTGAACGTTCAGTTGCGTTTACATATAATAATTATATATGAAGGGACACTAAGATTACGGTACATTTTTTTTTAACTTAAAAGCAATAGCAATTATTATTATTATTTATTGTTAACTCAAAACGTCAAAATCAGTCGAAAATTCATATTTTTTTAGGTGATAAAACTAATATTGTTTGTTGTAATTCATAGTGATAATCTTCCTACATTATGAAATAAAACAAAATCCAAAGTTACTTGGTTGTTGATCATGAGTGAGTGTGAGTAATATAAGTGGGTGATATTAATAGTGGCGTAGACTCATATAAGTTGTCCTATTCTTGGCATCAGGAAACCGAAACAGATAACGTTCTTCACGTAAAAACTTTACGGATAGTAAATGCCCTGTAAATAGTCATTCAAGATCATTTCATGAGTAATCATACTAATTAAATATTTTTAAAAATGTATACAAAATAGTTGTCGCAAAATTCTTGAACTATCTTGTAAGTGTAGACTGTGACTAACCATCAAACCACCATCCATGGAGAGCTAGATATGCTTTCCTTGCATCATCCTTCGTTGCACATTTGACATAGACACATCCCTCCGAAGATCCATGGTCAACTAAATTCAAGAAAAAAAAATGTTTAAGTTTGAGATATTTATAAAATTAACTTATAAATTTTCAAGAAAAATAGATATTAAACCATCTCTCGTTTCTACAATCTATTGCAAATAACGTATTTTTTGATAATAATAAAATCATCATGAAAATTGCTAACCTCCTATATGGCAAATTGCAGAGTCTGGACATTTTTCTAGTATGGCTCTTTCAATGCGACTCTGTCGCTCTTCTTTTGTTGCTTCCAAGTCAAACATTTGTCGAATTTTCAGACAATTGGTCGGTGTAATGGGGACAGCATTTGGACTGCCGTCTGATAATTCGAAGGCTTGTCCTTGCCACTTACTGGCAATAGAGGTAGATTCATTATTACTTGGATGCATTGGAGTATTAACGGGAGGTCGGGCATGATTGGAGGATGGCAACATTCCAGCATTTGGAGTTGAGAAAGATGTTGAGAATGGAGAGTAACTACCACCGTCAACTGCTCTCACACTCTTTCTGATGGATCTATTCAATGGAGATGCATTGGGAAGCCAACCTGGAAAAGAGAATATATTATGAAATCGTTTTGATCATAAGAACAAATGTATTCTGTGATCAATAATTATTTATATTGTATAGTTGTTTGATTACTTACGCCAAACTCGAAACTCTTCTCCAGAAATGTGTTGAATCTCTTCACGGATTCTTGATTCATTATTTGATATGTAATCAACAACTCGACTCCATAAGGCAGCTTTACTGGTACGTTCCTTTGCAGGAATCAGTGCATCCCGTATGTGATTTACAGCCAGGAAAGGATCATCACCAATTCCCCTTCAGAAAAAGATTAAAAATTAAATTAAAAATGCAAATCGTAAATTATGATTAATTATAGAAATTATAGTGATAATATTACATTCATAGGTTTACAGAGAAGTTTTTTCATGAAAAACTAAGACTTACTTGGACATTTCATACTGTTCTTGAAGCATTTGTAAAATGTTGTCAATGTAGACAAAAACAACATTTTCCTCCTCTCTCTTCTTTTTCTGATACCAAAGAACGCTCTTGTAAATCATAAAAACGACTGCAGCAGCTGCAATTGAATATTATTATTAATCATTCAATATTCAAAATAATGTAAATAAGTATATCAAAGTTAACCTACAAGTACTGATTTAAAATGATTCTAGTCAGACAAATTGAGGTTTATTATTTCTTACCACTTGCAAGGATGACAAAATAAATGAGGACAACTTGGACGTGGCCCCAAATTTGGCAGAGGAAAGACGGTGCAATATTTGTTGCAGAAATTGTTGAAGTTGTATAATCTATGCTAAGAAGCTCCCTTTACGTAAAACAAACAAAAATCCAATTAAATAGAATTCTCGGAATTCCATTACACAAAATTCAACCTCATTTTAAGTATTTACCTTGGATTTAAAAGTTCAGTCGATTCTTCCTTTTCAATCTTTAAACCCCAGTTGGGATTTTCAGCACACAAGATTAACATTCCCGTAAAAGCGTCATCAACATCTTGTTTTTTCTGTATAATTTGAAGGAGAAAAAAAAGACAAAAAATGTTTATTATATTATACAATACTACAGTAGTACTTTACTACTAATTTAGCAGCACTATTTGATATTAAATTAAAATTAAATATTAAAATATTAAATAATACTTTTGTATTAAAAATATATTCATCAATTTAATGGTATTACTTACTTTGTCACTCAAACGGTATAGTAAGCTTTTGGCGGAATTCAATGGGACTTTGTCCTCCACATTATATGCACAACCTTTCCATTGTGCTCTCTGTACAAGTTCATCTGTTTAAAAAGTGAAAAGTTGATTATTTAACTTTATTATACAACACAAGTATGTACATGAATGATCATAATTAAAAATTAATATATTGAAACTTGCCTTTTAAGGTTGAAAACAATGCTCGAGCTGTTTTCACTTGATCTCGTGGTATGCAAATCTATGATTAATACAAAAAAAGAAAAAAGTAAGATTATCATGTATCATTATTTGACCAACATGATGTATAAATGAAATTGGGTTTGAAATGAAGCTTTACCATAGTATCAACACCGTCCATTCCACAAATAGGATAATTATTTGAGAAGATTTCTTTTACAACTTGTTGGTGTTGTGCAGATGAAGATGATGGGGTAGGATTGGGTGTGGTATCCAGCCCAGGTACTTTTCCGGCTTCATTTGATAAATTCATGTACAAAAATGCAATGAAACTAAATCCCAAAACAGCGACTGCAACCAATATTTTTGATATTAAATGCCCACGGTCTGATGAGGAGTGAGTATGATGGCTGGTACTACTACTAGAACTCGAATGATGATGATGACGATCGGCTGATGAAATAGGTTCATTGACAAAACTTTTCCTACCGCCTAGTGACAGTCGAGAATTGATAAAAGTACCATTGGGTGATGACAATGGATTTGTTGAATACGAGGGTGAAGGTAGAGTTGTTGTTGTTGTTACTGATAGTGGTGGGTTGTTGGATGATGGTAAGGCCGATGAATAGCGTGACCATTCTTGTGGACTGGATTTCCGGGAGAACTATAGAACATGTAAAGAAAAATTGATTCATACTTTTAGGACTCTTAAACAACGACAAGTTGAAGACCGGTCTCGCTTTAACGTCAAATTCAACTTGGAAATTAACATGCTAAAATACGTGATGAAGCCAACTCTGTATATTGTGAAAATTCATTATTTTCAAGTCTCTACTACATGCATGATTGCAGGCAATGTAGAGTCCACAATTTAACGTGTACAATATAGGTAAATTAACGGAAATTAACATGAAAAAGGATGACTTACGGAAATGTCGGCAAAATTGGAAGAACTTCTTGAATTATTTGTGGATTTTCGCCGACTCCCATTCTTTTTACTATCACTATTCTCACTCAGAGTCTTCAGTTTCTTCATGAGAAATTCTCTATTAATGCTGACAGGGAGGTTATATCCATTCTCAATTAACTTTTCTCGCAATTCGTTGTCCGTCAAATTCTCCATTTTCGCTTTCGAGCTTCCCTCGCAAAAGCGATTTGATTTTTTTTTCTCCCAGTGTTGCATGTCCTGCCCTCACTATGATCCCTTCCCGTGACTCCTACAACATAATTGTGTTAACTTTTAATAGGCATTTTAAATCCCTGAGCTCAACTGGAATATGTAAACAGCCAAATTATTATCTCTCAAAACATATAAAATTCAGAAAAAAACTGAAACTTTTCCAGCTCTGAAATCCAAGGATTTCCACCCGTCCTCTTTTTCATGTCGTTAATGTCGCTAACTACAATTAAGTTGAGGGCCACTTTAGCCATGGATTTTTTTACAATCATGATATTGAATAGAAAACGATGTGTATGTCGACTTTATTTATTATATGTACTTGTTACATAATCATTTCGAACGTACATAAATAAATACATAATATATGGAAGAGAGTTACAGGTAACAATATAAGTAATGAAGGTTCTTTAATTTTTATAAAGCTTATTTTTAATACGTAGAGAAAAAGTATATTTATTTCCAAAAATTTGGATCGGCTTGAAGACGTCGTTGAAAATTTTCATACCAATTGGCAACAGTTTGTAAAGAAATATGATTAGAGTCACCAAAACTAGTTGCATAATTGACAAAATTCTCCAACATTTTTTGAGAAAATTCAATATAACTGGAGACAAGGGATGGGGCAGTGGCCATGGCAGGAGTTGATTGAGCAATAGAGTCTAAGGATTCAATTGAAATTCCAATTTGGGCTGATGGTGAAGCTGATGGTGCAGAGTGAAGACCTAAATTACCTAGTCCAAGACCTAACGTACACGATGGACCAAAAAAGGATGGACTGATTGTTGACTGTAATGAAGATTTCTTTAAATTTGATAACTTAAAAATTGCTGACGGCTTCTCATTTGTAATATGACCCAAAAGATGCCAAGCTACTTGAGAAGACTCATCCGGCCAACCAAAATAAACTTGACCTCCTGTTCCAGGAAGAAATGGTTGAGCTCCCGTTAAAAAAATGACAATATGATTCACATCAGTAGCCTGTGCAATCTCTATTGTAAATTTTAATGGGTCTGTAGGAATTTGTTGAAACTCTGTCTGGACCTACAATAATCAAAACATAATATTTTTATATTTATTGCAATGTGAGTACATTTTAAAATTAAGAATTTAATTTGTCTTACCAGTCGGCCTGCGACAATTAAGCCAAACATGATGTAAAGTTACAATACTATTAAGCCAATAAAGTCTATAAACTTGATCACTATTTAATTGTAAGTTACAATTTGTATTTAACTACGGTTTATTTACTATTTCTAGAAAATACATGAAACAAAGTTTTTTTTGCTTCGTTTAAAAATAATACTTGGCGCGGTCGAAAATTCTGGACAAATTCTTTGTGTAAAAGTGTACAACGTTCATGCTAAGGTCAACAAATGACTCATCTGGTTGATGAAGGAAAAATATGGCAAAAATCTAACATGTTCGTTTTGTAGAGAATTTAATTTTGATCCAGTATTATCTATTATCCATAATATTGTTTTTCTCATGTGTCTTGGCTATGGGACAATAAGGTAAAAAGAATCTTAGAAATAATTATGGTTTGATTTTATGATCTCAACAAAGGCTATTGAAGTCAATTAAAAATATGTAACCTATAGGCTATCTCTTTGTCACCAGGTACTTTAAGCATCCATCCGATTTCTATAAGTCATGTGCCAAAATGCAACGAGTTATCCCCCAAATATATTTTTAGCCGCAAAAATATTATAGGCTCTGAAAGAAAAAGAGACAGACTATGTGCGCTATTGATATTAATTTTTTATAAATTAAATGAAGCTTATATAGACGAACAGAATTTGCAAGACATCCCAAAAAGAAAACACACAAGTTTTATCTAAAATGACCAGCAAAAATGTGGAAACCTCTCAAAAAGTGCCAAAAAACAACGTGTCAGCCCCCGGTGGGACTTGAACCCACGATCCCCCGCTTAGGAGGCGGATGCCTTACCACTAGGCCACGAGGGCTACGATTGTGTATTCTTCTCGATTCGACCGTTTATAGCGTTTTGTGGGACTTTCTCGGACTTTTCCTGTGAATTTGTTATTTACGTTCAAGATTTTTTACAATTTTCAGTCAAAATGAACGCAAATTAATTTCAATGTGCTTTACGGAGCAGTTAATCTGTCCCACAGCCTTTGTAATAAGTTTTTTCAAGATACGGACGGGAGCAAAAAAGACCTTATGGTCCAAGAATACATGAGTGGCGTTCAAGTTGTGCTTGTGCAAAATTGAGAGTGGGGGAAAATTCTTCTCTCTCTCTCTTGCACTATGTACATACGGACTCCGTATTACGGAGTTAAATTCATTATATCTTGATGTCATGTTCTAAAATTTTGGCCAGCATAATTTAAAAGGAATACACTTGCATGTGAACTCCTACAATCACCCCAAATTTTTGAATGCCAGATGCAAATTGGGCCTCATAATGACCTTTATCATCTTTGTCAATTATCAGATATTAATGACAAGAATTTTCTTGACTCTTTAGCTCAGGTAAAGTCGAGAAAAGAATGATATTTCAGACTATTTTTAGTACAATCAATTAATTATAAAGCATTTTTTGTTTTTTGTAGTTCAATAAAACCGAGGAACAGGAAAGAAAGTCAAAGAATCTCAAAATTACAGACGAAACTATTGAACCTATACCATCAGTGACCTTGAATGAACTCGAAAATAAATCGGAAAATTGCATGGCAAAAATTGAGACAACAACAGTGAAAGTACAAAAGTCCTCCTCTGAATTGTCATCTCTTCATTTAAAAGATGAATCAAGAAATTGCCCCTCAAAGGGTTCTAGTCATCTGCATCCCCTTCCACCTGAGAATCCATCAAAAATAATAAAAAAGAAAAGAAGGAGTAAATCGAGCATTGGTGAGCTTCTTATTTTTAAACGTTCCTCCTCCCATTCAAAAAATGAAGGACCAGAAGTTAAAAAAGCGTCAAAGAAAACAAAGGACAAGAAATCAAAGAAAATTAATACGAAAAATAATTCCACAAAAGAGAGCAAAAACAAATTAACTGATGATAAAAACGGAAGAAAGAAAACGGCCACCGCAATGGAGTCAAGAAGCGTCAAAAGTTCAAGTCATGTTGTTGAAGAAGGTCAACAAATAAACAAAGTGAAAAGCTCATTTTCAAAATTCATCTAAACTGACAATGACCAGTGACAATAGAGAGATGAAAAAGACAAAAGTTGAAAATGTTTAATAATTTATGTCACCCACTTACTATGTACTACAAAAGTGTACATACGAGTTATCACAAAGATTATAAAATGACTAGCAAGTTTAACAACATTAGAAATAGTTATATTTTAGTTGGACTAATTAATTAAAATTAATCAGTGAGTTGCGTCAGTAAAGCGGTTCCTCTTAGAGCCCAATAGTCTTCCCCATGGGCTGTTTGTAATTGAATCGGAACAATAAAATTTGTACTGTGACCCGTCGTTGAGAGGACCCCTGCCCTCACTGAGGTCTTGTAAAGTGGGGCTGTGTAGGCATATTGGGCTGGTGGAGGATATAGCCGTTTTTGCAACGAAGGGTCATTTGTCATGAAACTTCATTGAGTGATCTGACTCCATTGTGGTGGCCGTCTTCTTTCCTCCATTTTTATCTATTTTATCTTTCATCTATTTTTATAATAATTTTTCCCCACTCTAAATTTTGCCCAACTTGAACGCCACATGTATTCTGAGACCATAAGGTCTTTTTTGCTCCCGTCTTGAAAAAACCGAATTCCAAAGGCTGTGGGACAGATTAACTGCTCCGTAAAGCACATTGAAATTAATTTGCGTTCATTTTGACTGAAAATGGTCAAAAATCTCCAGCATAAATATTAAAACCTACAGGAAAACGAATTTTTGTTGCCAAAATGGAATATAGGTAGAACAGGGCCACGCGAGTCCTAATGCAGCCCTCGTGGCCTAATGGTAAGGCATTTAAACTACAAGAAATCACTGCACATTACATAAATTTGAGGTCATTTTTTTGTTTTCATCCACCAAAGAATAATTTATTGAGAATATTAGTCTGAATAAACATTTTAATAGCCCATGTTTGAAAATTGTTTACATGCATCTTTTTCCCATTTCAAAAATAAACACCATTGTCTATAAATGTCATAAATTGATTCCTCTACAAAAACCAGAAGCGATTCTCCCTATTTCTGTATGTTCGTCTCCTTCCATCATGTCCATAAATATATTGGAAAAAGTTGAAATAAAAATGTTCGTCATTGAATATTTATATAATATTTTCTACCCAACGTTACTGAAAGAGTTGTTCCTCTAGTTTTTGTTTACAAGACCCACATGAACTTGAAAAGAAAGGGAAAAAAAGATTGACAGAAGTCAATTTGTATTAAACCCATGTAAGCAAGAGCCCCTAGCCTTACCCCTCTTCAAGTCCTTTTTTTGTTGTCAAATTATGTACAAGACTCATGCTTACAAATTGAAAAATCCATTATGATTATTGAATAATGAAACTGAAGAGGAACGTCTGGTTAAAAATTATACAGGATAATAAAAATAAAAGCATTTCCACCAAGGCTATCTCTAATTTCCAGTCGGTATCCTCCTCCAGAGAATTTATACAAATGCATGAAGTGAGTGGCGTCCAAAACTCATGCCCTTGAATTCCAACTGGAATTTGTAGTGTACTTGCACTCACTACAGAGAAGGATAATTTTTTCTCTCTGCACTCTCACTACACTACATGCATAATTAAGTTTTTATACGTCTATATTAATACAGAATAAGTTTTGTAAATGCTCAGCCACCCAACTCCCATCACTTTACATTCTCACTATATTTCTCTCCTTCTATGTGTCAGTGAGTTAAAGTGCAGTGAGAAGTACAGACGAAAATAAATTTTTCTTTAAAATCCTTCAAGATGAGTGAATACAAATTAATTTACTTTAATTTTGCTGCTGTTGCAGAACCCATTCGTTGGATTCTAAAATACGCTCAAGTTCCATTTGAGGATGAAAGAATCAATCCTATGGAATGGGAAAAGAATAAACCTCGTAAGTTAAATATTTTTATTTAAATTAATGAATTTGGAATTTAATTATTTTATATTTTATTTCATAGGATTCCCATTGGGTAAAGTCCCAATCTTGGTTGTGGATGGCAAGGAAATGACACAGTCGGCTGCCATTGTACGGTACTTGGCCAAAAAATTTGGGCTTTTGAGTGGAGATGATGATTTGGACTATAAAGTCGATGAAGTTGTCGAGATTGTCATGGACGGTCGACAGGGTAAGAAATGAGAAATTAAGTTTACTTTTTATTTAATTCATAGAGTTCAAATTTTCATTTAATTTTTTTGTCTTTATTAGAATGGCACAAAATAATTGACCTTGGATTCTCTCCTGAGCCAGAAGTACTTCAAAATTTGAAGGATGACTTGACTATCAAAATCTTTCCCAAAATTTTGAAACATTTGTCAAGTCTTGTGGGGGATGCCGATGGTGATTTTATTCTGGGCAAGAAAATCACTTACGGTGACTTTGTTCTGGCTCATTGGCTTCAATTATGGACTGGACACATTAATTCAACCATTTTGGATAATTATCCCATTTTGATCAAACATATGAATGCTGTCCTTGCTCTTCCACAAATTAAAGCTTGGGTTGAAACTAGACCTGAAGTTTGGTTCTAAAAAATTGATTTTCGTATTTCCTTCCGTCAATTCGTCTTCCCTCGTGCTTTTTTTGTGTTTTCAGTCTTGTGCTCTAACTCTACTCTTTGTATACAAATTTTGTTTAAAAATTTATAAAATTTGGTCACTGTATAAAGTTTTTTGATTGTGTCAATTTAAAAATTAAATAAAAAACTATTTGGCTTAATTATGTACTAAATTAACTAGTTTTTAATTGAGAACATCTATTTTCATCATCATTTAGCATTACAAAACTGCATTGACTTTTTCATTGATCCATTTATTTAGCTCTGGGTCCGACCGTGAACTTGACGGGACCGTTGCCATAGTTCTCAAAGAGATGGGAATTGTGATTTTTAAAAAAATCAACAAGCCTAAGAATAAAAAAGTTGACATTGTCCATTGACCAGTGACCCACTTGTCAATTATTATAAAAGTGACATAATTTAATCATTATTTTAATTACAGTGTCAATATGAGGGGAAAAAGTGCATAAAACAGTAAAATAAAAATAAAATAATGGCTGACAAGCCAAAGAACAATGAACCACATAAAAAACACTCTGGGTCAAAACACACAAGTCAGAAGCATTCAGTGACAGATCATGGTCAAGATCATAATCATCCTCACAAACATTCAGGTCAAGGTCATTTACAAAGACACTCCGTAATTGAACCAGAGCCATTAGCAAAACCATCAAAGAAATTACATCACAAATTTCTATTTGAAATTGACTCTCCTCACAGTCGTCATAGTCGTGTCCACTCTCATGAGGATGAACCCCCACCAAAAAAGGAGAGAGAGTCATTGGCAGTATCCGAAAAATCCGACGAATCCCCGAATCCCGTCCCAGTCGTTGTAGAACCCACACCACCTCCTGTACCACCATCACATGATCATGAAACTCACGCCGATGACCCCAGAAGTTCAGTTGCGACAGTCCCAGATGAGAGAAGGTCAACTCTCATGTCACATGGAGGACGACAGTCTCGTCCAAGTCAAAGAGTCTCTGATCTTGTCATCCTAAAAAGAGGGGACGGAGAGGAAGAGGATGAGCATGAGAGGAAAGAAAATCCAATTAAAGTTGACATGTCAAAAAGATACGTGACAGCCAAATCAAAATCTCAATTTATTTTACCTAGAGATCATTCCTTTGTCAAATCAATCGAGTCAAAATTAGAAACAGATTTAAGTTCAATTGGGATGAATAATTTGAAAGAAAGAGCCTCAAAATTTCATGGCATGTCAACAAAAAGTATGAGACATGTGGACATTAATGCCTATCGTGAATTGAGACAGAGTCGAAAACTTATTGAACATTCTTCCGCTCGACTTAGACCCGTAGGAGGTCATTATCCTCTCAATGTGACTGAGATTGTACCAGAAGAGGAAGATGAGACTGAAGAAACTTATGGAGACTATAATGATCCTTTTAGAGACCAACCGGGATCTCCAGACTCCGGGTCAAGTATTCAATCCGATAATTTTGTACAACCCGCACCTTCATTTGTTCAAGAACATGAAGAATTAGATCCAAATCCGGCTGTCTTTAATTTTGTCAAAAATCAAATCCTTTATTTTGGTTTTGATCCTTATACTGATGAGTAAGTGAAGTATTTTTAATTTAATAATTAAAATTTTAATTTATTTATTATTGTCTGTAGACCAGATCAAGATTACTTGTCAGATTCAGATGCAGAAAAATCACCTCGAATGCCCTGTACAATAGAAGATTTTGAGGAGGAGGAAGCATTAGAAGAACCCCCAGCACCCCTTGACTCTCTTCATTTAAGTAATGAAATGATTGTTGACAGTGAATTACAAAAATTGACTCAAACTGGTGACAGTGAGAGTCGCAAGACGGATGCCACAACGGAGGCTGAACTCAATGAAGATGATGATTTAGAATCTTTTACTTCGGGTCAAAAAAGTGACAAGTCTCGTCCAATGCATGAAAATAGTGTCCATGCCATGGATAAAAATGATGCTTCTTCAGTCTTATCTGTATTAAAATTATTTTTGTAAATATTTAATTGCAAATAATTATTTTATTCATTTAATTTATTTAGGATGATTACACTGCATCTCAGCCAGCAATGGATCAAGATCGTGGAAGTGATGGGAAAGAAAGTGACAACGAGTCTATTATTTCTATAACGGAGAAAATTGCCAGTAAAAATATTTAAATTTCATGTTTTTAATTAAATTTAACTTTTATTTAAATATTTTTCAGTACTTCAAGATGCTTCAAAGAGACCACTTTCATTGAGAGAGAAATATGTTGGCAAGAAAACTGTGGATGGACATCCTCAATGTATTGACAATTCTTCAGGTCGATTAGAATGTCTCCCTCCGGGGGAGTTGGCCAGGAAAGCGATTAAGACGGATGAAATGTGGGGCATTCCAGAATACACTCCTTTGTCAAAAGAACAATTAATTACTTTGATGAGAAATATTGAGAAACATCCCACAAATGAACATGGTGAGTGATTTTAAATTAAATTATTTTAAATGAGTTAAGACAAGATTTAATTAAACATTTTTTTCAGTCTGTCTCATGTACGCTCTTCCCGAAAATCATCCTGAATTTAATCCTTATTTACTACAGTAAGTTTTTTAATTAAAATATTACAAGATGACATTTTAATTAGTTAAATTGCAATAATTATATTATAATATTTTTTAGAGTGGTCAGAACCAAAGATTTAAATTTAAAGAAATATTTTACACTGAGTAAATATGGAGTCCTTGCAGTACGAAATGGTTTTAGTTATTATCATGGCATGCTCCATTTTGAACGAGAGATGCATCTTTGTGATAGAATTAAAAAGGTAATTTAATTAATAATGACATTGATATTTTATAAAATATTTAATAATTATTTATGTTTCTAGATTAAATTCTTTGTTCAATATCGAATGTGGAAAGCTTTCTACATTTGGAGGTACAATGTGAGGCATCATAAAATAAGGGCAGTTAAGAGAGGAATTAATGAAGAAATGTTTATTACCAAACGACCTTTACGAAAAATGGTCACGGAATTGTTCAAAATGTGTGACAAGGCAAGTTTTCAACGGAAATATTAAATACAAAGTTAATTTAAATTTACTTTAATTGTTTTGGTGACCCCTTAGATTTGTTATATGGGATTTCTTGCCATCAAAGCCAATTATGTGTACAGATTAAAAGATTTTGTATTAATGCAAGAGAATCGTCTTAAAGGTTTGATTCATTTACAGTCCACAATTCTTTTTATAACATAGATTACAGTATTTTCAACTTTAATTATTTTTAAATAGAAATCTACATTCGTCTCCGAGCTTTTGAAGTAATGGTAATTGAGATGACCTTGACTGCCTGTCGATCAGGTAAAGTAGTAATTTAGTTGGAATGCCAATAAATATTTTTTATCATCATTTCATTCATTTCTGTTCTTTTAGCTTTAATCGACGAAGGTTTTAGCCCTGACGAGTACCCCTTAGAAATGGATTATTACCTCAAAGGATTAGAAAGTAAGTCTACAACAATCTTTAACAATTAAACCACATTATTTGGAGTAAACAATAATTTTATTTAACTTTTGTTATTTAATTATGTAGTCCCACTAGACAGTCTCATAAAACCAGTTGGTGTTCTCGACTACCCGGGTCAATGGTTAACTTATTCAGAACAAGCTAAAAAACGAAGAGTTTGTTCTAGACTAACAAAGTATTTTTTTACTATTAATTAATTGCTCTAAAATTGCAATTATTGTAACGTGTATATTTTTTATGCAGTTTTATTCATCTCATCGACTATTACGTTCAGAAAACTTATCACTGTCTCATGAAAAATTCTTTGTTCACTCTCATGATTGAAATGGACACCAGAATTCGTTTTGTCGATCGTCAATTTTTCTCCATGCCCAAACACGTTACAAAATTGAATAAATTGATTCTCAAGAATGAACAGCATGTAAGAAACAATTAAATTTAATTAAAAATGCAATTAATTTCAAATTAATTTCTTAGGGTGGTCATATCCTCCTTTCTGGGTCAGAAGGACCCATTTTTGACGTTGGTTGTAATTGGCAAGAAGATAAATTGGCATATTCACCATCATTGGAAGATTTTACATGTAATTAAATTTAAATGTGCATTTTGAAACCCATTTATATTTAATATGTAATTTAATTTGTTTTAAAGCTGGACTCCGTTATTTATTTAACATGTGGCAGGAAGCAATATTTACCTACCCAAATTTACTACCAAACAAAGTCTTTGATCCTTACACACAGTACAATTAAATAATTTAAATAATATGAGAAAAATTATATTAAAAAAAGAAACTAATTTATTAACTATTTGACTAGACCCATAATCAATGGACAAATGCAAGCCAAAACATGTGGGACTGGACCAAGTATGAAAGTATTGGTGGACACAGATCCAGACTTGTTGGATATTTTAGAAGTTTGTGAACTAATTCTCTGGCATGGCTTTGACGTTTGTGATTCCTACACAGACATTTTTGACGAAATTCGTATTTTTTGCTTGGAAAATGACGCCATTAATGTTGAAGATTTTCGTAATATTACTGGTAACTAATTTATTAAATTAATACAATAAAAACAAATTTAATTGTGACATTAAATAAAATTAAAATTTGTAGACGTTCAAGAATTTGCCAAACTCCTCGATCGATTTAATAAGCAACTTGAAACAATAGAAAAGATTGAGAGTGAACATGCCATGGGAGTATTTCGAGTGAATAATAGTATTCTAAGAGAAAATGCAAGACCAACAGTTCAAAGATGTTTGGCAGTACTTCATGAAGTGATTCCTGCATTTGGAGGAAAATTTGTCAAGACACTAGTAGAGAAAATGCAGGAAGCACTAGACATTCTCGAAAAGAATCCAACCAATGCTGATGAATATGTCGATTATCTACTCTTTTTGGATGATGTGGTAGTAGGTAATTATTTTACAGAATTTTTAATCAATTTGTCCTCTAATTTTTGACCCCAAAAAATTAATTATTAAATATTCCATGTCAATTATAGAGTTGCTGGATGACCAGATTGAAAAGGATCTTGATATTTGTTCAGAAATATATGACTTGATTGAAATGTACTCGATTCCAGGAGACGACGAAGATCTTCGAGGTTACAATACTTTACAACCAATTTTACTCCAATTGAGAAATATTATTGAGAGACAAACCAACAATCGAGACAAATTGATTAAGGAATTGTTGGAACATTTTACAACGGACACTGAAAAAATATTTCAAGACATGGAAGACATTCAAGCTCAAGCATTTGCTGATGAAGTTTTGGACCCTACGACAGAACCCAAGGAAATGGCTAGAGTCATGACAGAGCTAAAAAATCGATTATTGGCTCATCAAGAAAAAGCAAATAAATTTAAGCAATATCAAAAACAACTCAAATTGGATGTAACAAATTTTGAACCATTGGATGATTTAATTAGAGAAGTTAAACTTCGACATCAGGTTAAAATCATTATTATATTTATCATATTTCAATTTAAATAATTTTTTTTAAAATATTTTAATGCAGCTTTGGGACTCGATGGCATCCTGGATTGAACAAAGAGAAAAATGGGATGCGGCTCCATTTAATACACTTGATCATGAAGAGATGACCAAAGTAGTGAATGTGTACTTAAAAAATATTTCGCAAATTGAAAAGGGTCTTATTCCAAATGAAGTCTTGCCAATATTAAAAGAAAAAGTTGATGACATGAAGAATCAATTACCTTTAATTGCAAATCTACAAAATCCAAATATGAAACGTCGTCATTTTGACGTTTTGGAAAAAGCATTGAGTCGAAATTTAACTGATGAAAATGTAACTCTGGCAAGTTTGAATGAATCTGGAGTTCAAAACTTTGCAGAGTTGATTCAACAAGGTACTAATTAATTTATTTTAGTTAAAAACTGAAAAATACAAAGCTGACAATAACTGAATAATTTAACTTGGTTTATTTTTATTTTTCAGTTTCTTCCCAAGCGTCTTCCGAATCTAGTCTTGAAGCTCTACTTAAAAAAGTAAATTTCATTGTGAAAATAATAATGACACGTGAAGATAATCATTTAATTGTAATTAACAGGTGGAAGATTCTTGGAAAAATGTAGAATTTGTAGTTTTACTCCATAAAGATAAAGAGGTATTTTTTCAAATTCTAAATTAATTATTTTTAAGTCAAATTATTCATTTTGAATTTTGTGTCCACTGAAAAGCTTATACTGGGAGGAACAGATGACATTCAAGTTTTGCTGGACGACTCAAATATTCATATGACGACAATTGCAAGCTCGAGACATGTTGGCTCTATTAAACATAAAGTTGACGAATGGGTCCGACTCTTGGATTTATTCTCGAGGACTTTGGTAAGTTTTTTTAACTGTCCATTATTTTAATGTGAAAGTTAATTATGCAAAATTGTATTTTGTAGGACGAATGGTTGACTTGTCAAAAAAATTGGATTTATTTAGAATCCATTTTCTGTGCCCCGGATGTTCAGAGACAACTTCCAAATGAAGCCAAAATGTTTGGTCAAGTTGACAAATCTTGGCGAGAAATTATGTCGCGAACAAATAAGGTACTAAAAATTGTTTTGATAACTTTAAAATTTTGAATATTTTATTTTGACCTTTTTTTTCTTGAAAGATGCCAGCAGCACTTCGAGCAGCCACACAGCCAGGAATTTTGGGTAAAATTATCAGCCTTTCTTTTTTAAGTTTATTATTAATTTGTGAATTAATTTTTAATTTTTATGAATTGCAGAGGCACTTCAAACAAACAATGAGCTTCTAGATCAAATCATGAAATGTCTGGATGACTACCTGGAATCAAAACGAGTCGTTTTTCCCAGGTGTGATTTCTCTACTGATTCATTGACTTGAAAATAAATTTAATTGTAATTAAATTAATTTTCTATTTGTAGATTTTACTTTTTGTCTAATGAGGAATTACTCGAGATTTTGGCCCAGGTTTTTTAAACAATTCCTATATCTTTTTTCATACTCAGAATTGCAAAAATTTTGTTATAATAAAAAAATTTATTTTCAAAAAAATACAGACACGAAATCCACAAGCCGTTCAGCCTCATCTCAGAAAATGTTTTGATGCAATTCAAAAGTTGGAATTTGGTGGTCCTGTTTCAGCCGTTGCACTTGATGTCCTCGCCATGTTTTCCCCAGAAGAAGAAAGAGTTCAACTGACAAAAGTAAAATGCCAAGTTAAATTTCATTAAAGAAATTGTTTTTACTAATTGACTTTTGTAATGATAGGGCTTGAAAGCTCGAGGAAATGTTGAAGAATGGTTGTGCAAAGTAAGTTTAATTAATTTAAAAAATAATTTCCATCAATTTAATTAACCCTTATTTGTCCCAGGTTGAAGACGCCATGTTCAATTCATTGAAAAAGGTCATGCGGAATACTTTGACAGACTACCACGTCTATGAACGAGAGGAATGGCTTCAAAAATTCCCTTCACAATGTGTCCTCACAATTTCACAGTTAATGTGGGCTCAACATGTTCATGAAATTTTGGTGGATGGCGTTGGCAATCGATTGGAAGGCATGAAGGAATTTGAAGAGAAAAGTTTTGAAGTAACAAAATAATTTTGAATACGAAATTTGAATGATGGAATTATGCGTTTATTATTATTCTAGAATTTAAATAAATTGGCAGCCATGGTACGTGGTCAGTTGGCACCATTAGTTCGAGCTGTCCGTAAGTAATAATTAATTAATTTGTAAATTATTTTGACTTAATTAATTTACTTTTTTTAGTCTGTGCCCTCA
This sequence comes from Arrhopalites spinosus, assembly GCA_034700945.1. Taxonomy (NCBI): domain Eukaryota; kingdom Metazoa; phylum Arthropoda; class Collembola; order Symphypleona; family Arrhopalitidae; genus Arrhopalites; species Arrhopalites spinosus. Next base: position 68,493 of record JAQIVZ010000410.1, read on the forward strand.
TCACTGTCGATGTACACGCACGTGACATAATTACGAGTCTTGTTAAAGGTCAAGTTGACAATAGGTGAGACTCAAAATATTAATTTTGCAAAAAAGACTCTTGTTTACAATTTTGAACCCATTTTTTAGTCGTAATTTTGAATGGCTTAAACAACTGAGATACTACTGGGAGACGGAACAGGAAGTTGCAATAGCCAAAATGGCAAATGCTGAATATTTTTACGGCTACGAATATCTTGGTGCAAGTCCACGGTATTTAAATATTTTTAAAATAATCTTTTTGAAAAGTTGATTGGGATAAAAATAAAAAAAATTTATGCAGACTTGTTATTACGCCATTAACTGACCGATGTTATCTCTGCCTCATGGGTGCTTTGCAACTCAATCTTGGAGGGGCACCAGCAGGTATGGAAATTCAATTCTGGATTCCTAATTTTTAATTAAATTGTGATCAAATATAAATGATGCTCATAATTTATTCTCCAGGACCTGCGGGTACAGGGAAAACAGAGACGACAAAAGACTTGGCAAAATCCCTGGCTTTTATGTGCGTTGTCTTCAATTGTTCTGATGGACTGGACTATAAGGCATAAATAATTTTTAGTGGAAAAATTAAATATTTGTGACTGTCTAATTATTTTAATTTTATGCAGATGATGGGTCGATTCTTCTCTGGCTTAGCTCAGTCAGGGGGATGGTGTTGTTTTGATGAGTAAGTGTTTGTGTTTCAAAATATTAATGTCACTTTACCAATTTAAATGCATTTCTTAGATTCAATCGTATCGAAATTGAGGTACTGTCTGTGATTGCCCAACAACTCATCACAATTCGACTGGCAAAAGTCCAGCGTTTGTCTCGATTTATGTTTGAAGGACGTGAAATAAAAATTGTCAAGTCCTGTGCTTCCTTCATTACAATGTAAAATTGAATTAATGAATTATTACCAGTAAATAGACTATGGTTAATTTTCTCTTTTTTTTCTTGTCCCAAAAAAGGAACCCTGGTTATGCAGGTAAAGAAAACTACAAAGTTAATGAATGATAAATAGGTATTAATTAAAATATTTAATTTTAGGTCGAACTGAATTGCCGGATAATCTAAAGGCCTTATTTAGACCAATTTCAATGATGGTTCCCGATTATACTTTCATTGCTGAAGTTGTTTTGTACTCTGAGGGTTTTGAATCGTCAAAAGTACTGGCAAACAAGATGACACAAATGTACAAGCTATGCAGCGAACAGATGTCTCAACAAGCCCATTACGATTTTGGAATGCGCGCAATAAAATCGGTTTTAGGTGCGTTTTTTTTGTTTACTTATTATCCTAATATAATAATTAAACTAATAGACTACTGCGCAAATTATGGGCTGGCCAAAAATCGCGCAACAAAGTAAAATTTAATTATGCGAAAACAAAGTATTACATAATAAGTAGAAAACAATTAAATGCGCTCAAATAGAAGGTAATTTATCTAAATAATCAACATAATTCATGAATACAAACATTCCACAAGTTAACTTCAATTACTGTAAAATGAAAATATAGATACATCGATACAGTAGACGTAATATATTGTAACAGCCTTAATGCACCAGCACCATTTTCACTTCATTGCGTTATCCTTATAAATAGTTTAATAATTTTTATTATTAAATATAGTGATGGCTGGAAGTCTTAAACGAGCTAATCCGGATATAAATGAAAACATTGTACTGATTCGAGCACTTCGAGACTCTAATTTACCAAAGTTTTTGGCACATGATGCTGTCTTACTCCAAGTAAATTATTAATTCATCTTTCTACTTCAAAATAAACAAACTTGCACATTTTTAAATGAATATTGTTTTCAGAACATTATTCAAGATTTATTCCCCGAAGTGGTGATTCCAGAACAAGACTATGGAATATTACAAGTGGAGGGCACCAAAATGGCCACAGAGAAAGGATTACAAGCCCCAGAATGTTTTATTCGTAAAATGATCCAGCTCTTTGACACGATGGTCGTTCGTCATGGGTAAATTAAACGAAATAAGAAATACCAGAGATGAATTATAATAAACTTTTGTTTTTATAGTGTCATGTTAGTGGGTCCAACTGGTGGTGGCAAAACAAGCATTTATCAGGTTTGACCTTTTAGAATCTTTAATTTTGACATTTGACCTCAACTTTGCATTATTTGGCTGACTAGGTTCTCAAGGCATCTTTACAAAGTCTTGCAACAAATAAGCAA